>CAJNDT010005972.1:7500-182500 GCA_905221615.1 Symbiodinium sp. CCMP2592
TTCCTTTCCTACAACTACGATTGCTGTTTCCGTTCAGTTCCTGTTTTCGTTCCTTTTGTGCTTGGCTCATTCACGCTTCCATTCCTTTCGACGGTACTGACCCGAACAAGAAAGGAACGAAAGAAGGAACAGAATGAACGGTTAGACCAAGATATGACATGCAAGGGAGAGGAATAAGCGCACGGAACGCACGGTTCCTTTCACACCCTTCATGTCATTTCTTGCGAGAACAGAATGACCAGGAAACTAATGATAGGGTTATATCACAGGGAATTGAGGATGTTAATGGTGAAAGACTTCTTTCATCTAACTCGATCTCTTCATGAAATTTCCTATCTTGTGATGTGTCCTTTGTTGAGACTTGGTGGGCTTTCTTGAACTAAAGCGAAAACAAATCAAATCAAGGAAATGCCTGCTTTGCCAGCACCATGCATACAAGGGCTTCATCTGGATCATTCTTCTGTGTCATGAGTCGTGCATGTATGATGTTAGTTTTAATAAGCGAAAAGCATGCGTTCCTTCTGTCATTCATCCATGCACACCATTCACTTCTCATCTTTCACTCATCATCGGTTAACCCTTGATTTGTGGTTCGCCAGGGACAATAGGCTCATGAATCCCAATTTCTTATAAAGGGATTCTGATGGCACCTCCATGTCGGCTCATGTTTTCGTTTTCTTTGTGCTTCGCTTAATAGACATAAACCATGCATCAGTTCCTTCTTTATGTTTAAATTACGCAAAACAATGATGAACGAAACCGTGAGATCGCCTGCTGACATTTTGTTGTTGGGTTTAATTGTGGTGTGTCTTGTGCGGTGAAACAAAGGATGAAAACGTGTGCCGCATTCAACTGAAATAAAGCAAGTTTTTGCTCCGCTTCATTGTCTTTGTTTCATTTAAGCAGGCACATCGTTCCTTCTTACTGTTCCACCTTTCACTCGTTACCTTGGCTTTGTGGGAATAAAGAACACATTTTGTTCAATGAAAAAGACCGCGGTCCTTCTGTCACCTACCTGTTACTTAATTGAAACAAATGAAACCAAAATTGCCTCTTCATGGACAGAAAACTTCTGTTGGTTGACTTGGGCTTTGATCGTAGGACACAAACCGTCAGACACCTTGGAAATTAATGACTTGGTTTCTGGTTCCGTTCGTATTGTGTTGTATCTTTTTGAATCAACGGAACATGCAATCGTTATTCGCTTCTCTTTGCTGCAATAAGATGAGACACGCAACATTCTCATATCTTGTGGGTTCCTTGTTTCGTTCATAAAGAGCCCAATTTAATGTGAATAAAAGGTAAGGAAACACGCTTTTCTTCCTGTTATATCTAGCTCTTTTAATTACAGCCACGTGGCATGATCCTACAAGAGAAAAGTTGTCAGAAGATTCGATGTCATATTGTCATTAGAATCATTAGAAGATCCCATTTAAAGAGAGATCTAAGCCTACAATATAAGTCTCCAGAATGTGTGGTGCGTGAACTGAAGAGAGCAACAAACACGCTCTCATTTCATTCCATTCCACAATCACCACATCTCCAAGACGGAAAAGATTATAGATAGACAAATAACTGTTGGTAAAGGGTGATGTCGTTCCTATGTTGTCTGTTTTTGTCTTAATCGCGCATACTTTCTATTTTCACTTCTTTGCATTAACTAAAACAAACTAAACAAAAGACTGACTTCATTGTGTTGACTTGGACTTGTTTCACGGCTGGAACTCGGATGGTGGATCTGTGGTTAGTTTTCTTGGTCACTATTTCGTTCATCACAAAGCCCCGTACATTTACAGTCAAAGCATGATTTCATTCGGTTTCCTTATCTTAAACTACAAATGATTTGACTTCTCTGATTGTCTTCATAGTTTTATAATTTAACTGCCAGGAAGCCAAGTGAACTAACTCCTGATGTGATTCGTGCCTGGCTGTGAGTTGTGGGCGGTGGCGTCGTGAATTTGAATAAAGGAATCATGCTCCGTTCCTTTCGCTTTGCTCTCTACACTACATTCTCTTATCTTCTTTTCACTAAAGGCAACGCCCACCGATCAAGCTGCCTGACTAAGGCCGTGTCCATTCAATCGATTAGGGGCTTATTCTACTTGTACATATATCGAAGAAGATTTTTCAGTTAAGATGTCATGTTGTGGCCTGTGGCCCGGACAACTTTAGATTGCGGCAAGGCGCTCATTTCGGGTGCACACGAAGCCAAACACTATGTCACTACATGTTGCAGCGGCATGTCAAACTGCCGAAGCCTTACCCATTCAGTCGACCAAAGGCTGACTCAAACTATACATAAAGGTCCATGGCACATATATATATATAGGGCCCAAATCGCCTGCGCAGGGCAGGAATATTGTAGGCCCCAGCACCCGCCATGGGTGCGTCTGCCGGCTACGGGCAAGCAATGCATAGCGGCAAGTGTGCCATGCACAAGCTGGGCATTCAGGTTTTGCATTCACCCGACATGATGGCGATCATGGACGCAAAGGACACACTGTGTAAGGTGACTTTGTTGAGCATTCGTTCGGAGGACATGCTCGCAGACCACACAGCAGATGAGTTTGCAACTGGCTTCAAGAAGAGGCCGGCTTTTCAGCTGCGCGGCATCAAGCAGAACAGAGGCTCGTCATGCGAGGGAGAATGGATCACCAAGCGGGAACCTAGCAGCTCATGCCCTTCACCTGTTGCGATGGTGTTTACGGGTTCGAAGGACATGCTGTGCAGAGTGGCCATATTGAACATGGGCTGGGAGGACTCGCTCGCACCACTCACCATAAAGGAGTCTGCGACTGGCTTCAAGAAGTCGCTGGCTTTCAGGCCGCACGGCATCAAGCAGAGCAGAGGCTCGTCAGGCGAGGGCGTTTGCACCACCAAGCGGCAACCTGGCAGCTCATGCACTTCACCCGATGTGATGGTGTTTATGGGCTCGAAGGACATGCTGCGCAAGGTGGCCATGTTGAACATATGTGTGGAGATGGCTTGGAGGACAATGCTCGCACACTTCACCGTGATGGCTGCCATCAAGAAGACGCCGGCTTTTCAGCTGAGAGGCATCAAGCAGAGCAGAGGCTCGTCAGGAATTTGCGGCTGTCTGCATGAAGACGTCGGCTTTCCAGCAGTGCGCCATCAAGCAGAACAGAGGCTCGTCAGGCCTTCGATCTAATGACGCTGACTCCGCTATCCTGGCTTAGCAGTTCCTGATCATGTAAGTGAGTGATGCTGGAGCGCTTTAGATTTGCGTGTGGAGGTCCTATGGCCTTCATGCTATGGTTGAGTTTGATGTCCCGATATCACCTCGATGAAGGTGTTAGACATCCTGGGTATTGTAACCGTGTAGGAATGGCCTCAGCTGATACCCATGAGGAAGATCCTGCACGTCTTGGGTCCGATATGTGGATCGTGCGTTGTCTGATGCTTTGATCGCCGTTTACGGAATACAAAGCATCCTTTGTTTGCCGTGCATTCTCAGGCATTCTTCCATGCGCCATCTTTGATTTTGTTGTGGGGTTGGGCCAGCTTTTCCGTTTGCTGGCTACATCCCACCCCTGTCCGGTGAGCGCATACTATGTCAATAGATTTCTGCGCCACCCCACTTTCAATTAAATGCAGTTTGAATTCACCTTGCTAGGCGAGCGTCGTTTACCGACTCAACCGCAGAGAATGAAATGAATGATATATATATATATATATGTAAGAACATATATATATATATATAGATGTATACAAGCACACACACATCCCGCCCCCCACAACACACCCACACCCAAACTTGCACGCGGCGCGACTCCGACAAGGCAAAATCTTCCTTAGGGTGGCTTTGGCTTGGTGTTAGCGGCAGCTCGGCCTCGGGAGCTGGGCTGGCGAGGAGTGCTCGGTGCAGTCTGCGGCGTTCCTCCAAAAGCGCAAGCGAAGCCGTGACGATGATTCAACCACAGGCTACAGCAGGCAGTCTTCTCAGAAACAGCTGTGAACTTGGCAAGCCATTGTGTCGAAAATCAACCCGCTAGCCAAGCCTTGGATCACAGGCCGTGATGGCACAGTGCTGGAGCGCGCAACGCTGGCCGGGGTTTGCGCCATCCTAATCGACCAGAAGCGCTAGCATGCTCAGATGCACAGCAGCATCCAAGAGCACATGTCTGTCCCGGCACCCTCGCATACCCTCACCCTCTTCCCGCTTCCCCTCTGTGCCTCAGCACGTAGTGGGCCTGGCCAGCTCAAGGTCTCGACTGCGCTTGGTTCCTTCTCGGCAGCTTCTCCGTTGAGCCTGAATATCCATTCGAATGTCTGCCGCCACCTCAAACATGCAAACTAACGACTGTGGGGAATGACGGTAGGGGGGAACACCTTCTCTGGAGCATCTATGATGCGCACTCCGCCAGAGGAGCTTGCAATGGAAGGAGTCGGAGAGTTTGGGACCTTTGTAAGTGACGACAATCATGTCTGAATTACCTGCAATCACACCCCGGTGTGGCTGTGAAGTCCCGGCTGCCACCCGTGCAGATGTCGGGGTGTGGCGAGCTACCTTAACGAGGACAGCAGATTGGAAGAACCTAGAACAACTAAAACAAGCTTGAAATTCCCGGTGATGCTGTGACTAAACATCTGGGAGTCCCGAGCGATGTCTTGCGGACTGGCCTTGGAGAGATCCGAGATACCGATGCGCAGTGTCTCTCTCTAAGCATCTCTTCTCCTCCCTCCCTCCTTCCCTCCCTCCCTCCCTGTGTCTCTCTGCCTCTCTCTCTGCCCCTCTCTATCTCTCTCTTGCTTGCTTGCTTGCACGGCATCTGAGGCAGAGAGGTAGGACCCCTCCAACCCTGCACTCACGCGCTACGCCGAGTGTTCTCTCTCTCTCTCTCTCTGTCTCTCTCTCTCTGTCTCTCTCTCTCTCTCTCTCTGTCTCTCTCTCTTTCTTTCTCTCTCTCTCTCTCTCTCCTCTCTCTGTCTATCTGCCTCTCTCTCTCTGGCGCAACCAGGGGTGCGGCGCCAGCACGTGCTGAGGTAGGTCGTGTCACCTCGGTTGAGACGCCGCTCTCACGAAAAGTTACCCCCGTCGCGACCCACGGAAACACTTTCATCCTGAAGTAAAACTCTCTGGCCCAAGAGAGCATCGGCCTCTATTGATGGCCTCCACTTCCGAATTACATGAACTGCTATGTCCGACTACCAACGGTACAGTCAAAGCCAGAACTTTCTCAAGGACATTCTTGTGCCGCCGACTCCAATTCTGCCAGAGGTTGGCGGAGAAACCTGCACATAAGCTCCTACTTGACACTATCATGAATCCCAGAAGTGCATAGTCTAGTTGCTGGCAATCTATTTGTTGTGTGCCAACATATGCAAAGGCATCATGCATCCTCTAGAGATCCTAAAAAATCCGTCCAGGACGTGCGTTGGTCTGTCCTTGACGCCACAGCTGTTCCAATGATTCACAAGTTTGCTGCTACTGCTACTTCTACTACCGCTACCGCCAACACAACCACCAGGACCAGCACCAACAAGAACACTATCAATAACAAAAACAACAAGAACATCTTCAGTAACAAGACCAACAATACCAAGAAACACAACACAAACAACAAGAACAACACGACCAACATGGACAGAAACAGCAATGACGACAACACCAACACCAACCCCATCAACAGCACAGCAGAACCAGCAGCACCACCACCGACAGCAGCAACAACAGCGACAAGAAGAAGACAGTTGACAGTCAATGACACTGGCAACCAACAAAAACACCACCACCAACAACAACAACAACAACAATCACAACCACAACCACAACACGGCAACGGAAACGGCAACAGCACCAACACTAACAACCACCACCAACAACAACAACGCCGCCGCCACCACCACCAACAACAAAACACCAACACCAACACCAACACCAACACCAACACCAAGAACAACAACAAGAACGAGAACAACAACAACAACAACAACAACAACAACAACAACAACAACAACAACAACAACAACAACAACAACAACAACAACAACAACAACAACAACAACATTATTAACATTAGCAACGCCAACACATACAAACACCAAAAGCACCACCACCACCACCGCCGCCACCAGCACCACCACCGCCACCACCACCGGCAGCAGCAGCAGCAGCCGCGGCAGCAGCAGCAGCAGTAGCAGCAGCGGCGGCAGCACCAGCAGCACCAGCACCAGCACCAGCACCAGCACCAGCACCAGCACCAGCACCAGCACCAACACCAGCACCAGCACCAGCACCAGCCCCAGCGCCAGCGCCAGCGCCAGCGCCAGCGCCAGCACCAGCGCCAGCGCCAGCACCAGCACCAGCACCAGCACCAGCACCAGCACCAGCACCAGCACCAGCACCAGCACCAGCCGCGCCCGCGCAAACACCAACAACACCAACAACAAAACCAACAGCACCACCAAGAACACCAAAAACACCAACACCAATACAAAGCCAACAACACCAGCATCAACAACACGGTACAAGCAAAAACTGCAGCCCCGTCAACGGTGTGTATGTGCAAGGAGTTTGTGTGTATATGGTCAGGCGTCTGGCGTTCCCAACCCCCCCCCCCAATGGTATGGTCTGATAGGGTTGGGGTGAAACACTGAATGTTACACATCCAGGTGCCTGTCTGTCTCACGTATCACTTGCATGTATCCATGCCTGTTGCTCAAGGTTCTAGTGCAGTGGAATACAGCTGTGCGCCTGTGGCAAAAGGAGACACCTGAGTGCCTGTGTTCCTGTACGCCTAGCGAGGGGATACACGTCCAGGTTACATCGGCTAAAAGGTGAAGCAGCCATCCACAAAAGACTTCTCGACAGGGATCGGCTGAAGGATGCAAACAACGGAGTTCGGTACTTCAAGAGTTTCTTGCGGCCGCTTTTCGTGAAGGGAGCAGCGAACGTTTTCCTCTACCGCTTCCAACAGTTCATGAACTTGCACCGCGGAAATGGACCGTTGGAATACCAGGTTTCAACTCTCTGTTCAGAGGATGCAAGAATCGTGGAACGACAACTATCTGCCGATCGTGGACCCGAACAATGCAGAGGTCAGAGCATTCGTAGCAGGACTTCCGCCGGAAGAGCAAGAAGGTATCACAGCAGAGCAAGCAATGGAACGAGCCAACGAAAGGCTCAGAGATCAGCATGCTCGGACCATTCCGATCACGGCCAACCTCGTTGCTTTGAGTTTTGTCTCTCTGTCCGACCTTACGCAGGATCAGCGACAGGTGCTGACATCATTGATGGATGGCACGTCGGAGCCGAGTTCTTGCTGATTACAACCTAACGGAGCTGCGTGAAGTTTACCTTGAGATCTTCTGCACGACCAAGACTACCGTCGACAAATTTTCTTCTCGCTCCTTCCGGCCACGGTGGCCGAAAGACATTCTTGGTGATCGATGAAGGATGAAGGCTACTGGGTCGAGGACGAGGAGGATGGCACAGAAGGTTTCCTGGAAGCAGGCGAGGACTCCTTCTGCGTTTACGACGACGAGAATTATTCATGGTTCCAGCGACGCTTCCAAGGTCGCAAGATGAAGCGCGGATTCAAGGGCCACCGCCACCGCAAAGGCAAAGGAAAAGGTGGAAAAGGATCCAAAGGAAGGCGTTTCTTCAGACGGAAGAAAGGCAGGTCTAACCTTGCCGAAGAATCAGAAGCATGGCAAGCAGAAGGACAATGGCAAGACAGCCAATGGAGTGATCAGTCCTGGGATGACTGGTCCTGGTATGAGTCTGAGGAGTCCTATGCAGCCAAAGGAAAAGGAAAGAAAGGGAAGAAGGGCAAAGGAAAGAGCAAGTTTGGCAAAGATGGAAAGGATGGAAAGTCCGGGAAAGACGGACAAGCCCAGCTTGCGGATGCTGCCCAGAGCGGCACCACAGCCGGCACGACCTTCTTCGTTGAACACGTCAACCCCGTGAACCTTTCTTTCATGGCCACCGAACAACAGATCGACAAGATCGAGGAAGCATTCATCTCTCAGCCCTTGACGCCAACCGCGATGGTGCTGGACTTGGGGTGCACGAGAGCTATGGCTTCGAGAGTGGCCGCGCAGGACCTCATGGAGTTCTGACTGTGGCATTTGGTACACCATAGCTGAGACCACTTCTCAGTTCACCTTTGCCAACTCCGAGTCGACCAAGTGCACTCAGAAGTTGAGCATTTGCATGTACGACCGAGAGTACGCAGTTCAATCGACAGAGTTCGACATTGTGGAGCAAGGGCATGTTCCCATTCTCATGTCCTTGCCGCAGATGCGCAACCTCAGGTTCCAGTTCGAACTCCATCCGGACAAGGCCTTGCTTAGCAGCCCTGTACTACTGGGTATCAAGGATGTGAAGCTAAAGGTTGCTCCTAGCTCACATCTGGTACTTGATCTTCTCGATCTCAGCAAGTTGATGTGGAATGTGCGGTTCAACAAGCATAAGAAGTCGAGCTTCCTCACTTACTTCTCCCACTACGAGTACGGTTTCCACCAAAAGACCGAGGGATGCTCTTCTCAGGAAGAGGTACCCGAGAATCTCGTATTGGCGACGGATGATGAGTGGGTTATCAACGAAGCCGACATGGAGATGATCCGCATCCACAAGAAGATGAGGAAGGTCAAGTATGAACCCAAGGCGGGCTCATTGGAGTATCTGGACAACAAGCGCAAGACGATCATGCAGTTCTGCAAAGGCAAGAGCGTTACTCGGGAAGATGACTGGCGTTCTTCTGAGCCTCCTACCACAAGAACAACTGATTCTTGGAATGGTAGGACCATCTTCAATATTCTGCCTGGAGGTATCGAGAGTAGGACCTCGGTACCAGCTAAGTCCCGAGATCCAACCCGTTCAAAGGTAGGATCGCCAGAGGACATGATTAGCAAAGGCAAGCCTGAAGACAGCTCGAAGAAGACAGGAGCGACCGGAAGCTTTCCTCAAGGAAAGGCACCGATAGCAAGAAGGATTCGAGCCAAGGGAAGCTTTCCTCCGGGAGAGGTACCCAAGGAATCGGCTCCTCCTCCTCTTGCTCCTGAGGATGATCCGGATCTTCAAGAGTATGCACCTTCCGAACCGGAGGAATCAGATTTGCTTTTTTCAGAGCCCCAGAGGCTCAGTCACTAGAACCTAGGAGGATCGCGCTTCCATTGCCAGGCCACGAGGTCTCAAGGGCTTCTCCGCAGTATCAGCGCATGTTGGAAAAGTTGAACAACGATGTTGAGCTTTACAAGTTGCATGTGAAGCATTACCACATGGGTTCAGCTCAGTTTCGACGAAGGGCCAGCATGCTTGGACTGCCAGGAGAGATCTACGACAAGTACGACCGCATTGTCAAGGGTTGTCGTGTTTGTAGCACCTCCGTGCCTACGCCTCCGCGAGCCAGAATCGCAGGATCTCATTTTCGTGGATCCCGAAGAAATCAAGTTTGGTACCAAAGCATACCTGGGTTTGGTCATCATCGATGGTGCCTCGAATCTCCTGTGGGCTACGGCTCTCACAAGCCTGGAAGCGCCCGAGACTCTGGGAGCTTTTCGGCAATGGACAGAGGAGAACAACTGCGTTCCTAAGGGAATCGTAGGTGACCAAGCATTTTTCACACCACAGTTCATGTCCTATTACAAGTTCCATGGCATTATACTCCGTATCCATGCGGACCTCGGACTGCTTGGCCTAACCGAGCTGAGACCGCAGTGCGTTTGTTCAAGCGCACGTGGGCCATCATGGCTCAGGCCTTGGCCGATGAAGGCTACGCAGAGAAGGTGACTGTTCGTCAGGCAATCAAGAAAGTGGCATGGGCTAGGAATTGCCAGCTCACGGTCTCTGGCTATTCTCCTTTGGAGATAGCTACTGGGAGACGTCCAGCTGACTTCTTTGACGTGGAGAACAGTACTGCTGAACAACTCTCTGCTAGACTCGCCGAGGAGGATCGAACCACTCTGGATCTCCACAGAATTGCCATGCGTGCTCATCAGGAAGCCAGACAACCACTTGATCTCCGCAAGGACCTTGCACAAAGAGTTATGCCGTCTGACGGTCCATATCAGAAAGGTGATCGTGTTTTTCTGTGGCACACGGATGAGTCGAAGAAGAGGTCTGAAGGAGCCTGGATCAGAGGTATAGTTGTGTCACAGGAAGGAGCCATGGTGTTGGTTGAAGTCCATCGCGCTGTTCTTCGAGTCAATCAGTCGAAGGTGAGGCGTGATGGAGACCCATGGCCCATGGCATGATGCGGCTATCCCTCTGAAGCCTGACGATTCACGAAGCTCTTCACCATATGTAAAGTGTTTAAAGTATTAAATTCCCGGGTCCCGGACCCCCCCGGGACCCCCCTCCCCAGGATTTAAATTATTTAAGTTAATTGAATTATTTCATTCCCGGCCCCAATTAAATAATTTACTTATAATTCAAATATTGGGGGAGGTCCCCGGAGGGCTCCGGATTTACAATATTTAAATTATTTAACTGGGGCCGGGAATTACATAGTTTAAATAATTTAAATAGTTTAAATCCTGGGGGAGGGGTCCCGGGGGGGGTCCGGGACCGCAGGATTTACATAATTTAAATCCGGGGCCACCCGGGGCTCTCCCCCAATATTTAGAATATTTAAATTGCTTAATTCCTGGGTCCCGGACCCCCCCGGGACCCCTCTCCCCAGGATTTAAATTATTTAAATTATTCAGTTGGGGCCGAGAATTAACAATGTAATTATTTTAAATCCGGAGCCCTCCGGGGACCTCCCCCAATGTTTAAATTATCTAAATTATCATTAATGTAATGAATTTTCATCCTGGGAGGGGGTCCACTGTCTCTTCCATCCCTCCCACCCCCGCACCTACCCTCCCTCACCCACCCCTTCCACCCACCGACCCTCAGCGTCCCAACCCCCCCCACCCACCCTTCCTCCCACTTCACACTCCCTCCACCTCCTGCCCACCCTACCTCAAACACCCTCCCTCCACCCTCTCACCCACCACTTCAAGGGCTAGGGATCCCACACATCTGCGGGCAAAATCTGGCGGAAGTGAGCCGCCACCGAGCAAAAAGCCTGTAAATACCGCATTAAACAAAGGGCCAGGGATTTCGCAAATCTGTTGGCAAAATCTGGCGGAAGTACCGATTGCTCACTTCCGCCAGATTTTGCCAACGGATGTCTGAAATCCCTGGCCCTTTGTTTAATGCGGTATTTACAGGCTTTTTGCTCGGTGGCGGATCACTTCCGCCAGATTTTGCCTGCAGGTGTGTGGGATCCCTGGCCGTTGTTTTAACGTAGTATTTACAGGCTTTCTGCTCGGTCGCGGCTCGCAGGGATTAGGGGACACCCCTTGCGATCTGTGGTTTTCTGATCTGAGTTTTGACAAGACCTTAGGGGGAGACCCCTTGCGATCTGTGATTTTGGGATCTAAGTTCTTACAAAACCGTAGGGGGACACCCCTTGCGATCTGTGGTTTTCGGATCTGAGTTTTCACAAGACCTGAAGGGGACACCCCTTGCGATCTGTGATTTTGGAACCTATTTGTTATAAAACCTTTAGGGGGGCACCCCTTGCGATCCGTGATTTCGGGACCTGAGTTCTTCCAAAACCTTAGGGGGGACACCCCTTGCGATTTGTGATTCTGGAACTTATTCGATATAAAAACCATCAGGGGGACACCCCTTGCGATCTGTGTTTTGCGGATCTGAGTTTTCACAAAACCTTAGGGGGACACCCCTTACGATCTATGATTTTGGGATCGGCGTTTTTACAAAACCTAAGGGGACATTCCTTGCGATTTGTCATGTTGGGATCTAGCTTGCGCGAAAGCCTTTAGGGGGACATCCCTTGCGATTGGTTATTTCGGGATCTGTTTTAGCGCAAAAGCCTTTAGGGGGACACCCCTTGCGATTTGTGATTTTGGAACTTATTTGTTATAACAACCTTTAGGGGGACACCACTTGCGATCTGTTGTTTTCGGTTCTGAGTTTTCACAAAGCCTTAGGGGGACACCCCTTGCGATCTGTGTTTTTTGGGATCTCGAGTTTTTACAACACCATAGGTGGACACCCCTTGCGATTTGTGATTTTGGAATTCATTTGTTATAAAAAGCTTTAGGGCGACACCCCTTGCGGTCTGTGATTTCGGGACCTGAGTTCTTACAAAACCTTAGGGGGGACACCCCTTGCGATTTGTGATTTGCGGATCTGAGTTTTCACAAAACTTTAGGGGGACACCCCTGTAGGGGGACCTCCTCACAATCTGTGATTTTGAGATCGGCGTTTTTACAAAACCTAAGGGGACATTCCTTGCGATTTTTCATGTTGGGATCTAGCTTGCGCGAAAGCCTTTAGGGGGACATCCCTTGCGATTGGTTATTTCTGGATCTGTTTTAGCACAAAAGCCTTTAGGGGGACACCCCTTGCGATTTGTGATTTTGGAACTCATTTGTTATAACAACCTTTAGGGGGACACCACTTGCGATCTGTTGTTTTCGGTTCTGAGTTTTCACAAAACCTTAGGGGGACACCCCTTGCGATCTGTGTTTTTTGGGATCTCGAGTTTTTACAACACCATAGGTGGACACCCCTTGCGATCTGTGATTAACCTGCAGGGGGACACCCCTTGCGATTTTTTATTTTGGAACTTGTTTTTTCAACGAACCCTAGGGGACACCCCTTGCGATCTGGGTTTTTGGGATTCGAGTCTTTACAAATCTTGGGGCGACACCATTGTGATCTGTGATTTTATCTGTGTTTTTGCAGAACTTCAAGGAAAAAAGTTTTCTTGCCGACGAAGGGGTAGATGGAGCTCTCTTGTTTTTCGTGAAGTTGCAGGGGCCTGTCTGCTGTGCTGAGATGGACCTCTCTCCCGTCTCATTACATGGGAGGAAGCTCTCAATCATTTCTTGTGGAGGATGAGGTAGAAGACTTTTCTTTTTGGAAGCAAGAGGGGCCCTGGCTTCTCTTGCTAGGAGCGAAGTCTCTTCAATCTTCTTAAGATAAAAGCGACTTACCAAGAGGTAAGGGCTCTCTCTGCTCGAATAAAGCTTTCGTCTCTTACCAAGAATAACTTGGAGTGAGCTCTCTTCCTGCTTCACAGCAGGGTAAGGTAGAGGGCTTGGCTTCTCGTTTCGTTTTGAAGGCCGCGGGGAGGACCGGCCTTTCTCTTGTCAAGGTTTGAAATTTGGAAAAGCTCTATCCTTCCTTCCTGATCGCAAGCTCCCTCCCAAGTTTTTTCTCGAGGAGGAGATGTTCAGGAGCTGTCGCTCCTGACAAACAGAGAAAGAAGCTTTCTTCCTATCGCCAGAGAGGCAGTCGGAGCTCCCTTCTTTCTCGTGATGCGCTGTTCTTTTGCCACGAACAACCTGGTGGGCCTGTTTTCTTGCTTTGGAGCATGAGGTCTTTTCTTTTGAAGGCTAGCGACTGAGAAAGGTATAAGAAATCTCCTCTAGAGAAATCTGCTCTTGCCAAGAATAACTAAGAATGAGAACGCTCTGTCCTCACTTAAGAGATATCTCTCTTCTATCCCTTGGAGAGGAAGTGGTGGCGACATGGAGCTCCTCTCTCTTATTGTCGACTAAACGGCACCCGGAGTTCTCTTACTTCTAGGGGAGGATCGGACTCTTCTTTTGTCGATTGAGCGAGCTCTGTCCTCACTTCTTGAAAGCTATCCCTCTTCGATCCCTTGAAGAGGAAGAGGGGACAACAAGGAGCTCCTCTCTCTTCTTGTCGACTAAGAGGCAGCCGCAGTTCTTTTTGAAACTGGAGATGCGTTGAGCCTTGTCTTCTTCGACTAGAAGCGAGCTCCCTTCAATTCTCTTCAGAGGAGATGGAGACCTACCAAGAGGTAGAGGAGCTCGCTGCTAGAAATCAGTTGAATGACTTGGAGGGACTCTCTCCGTGTTTTCGATGAGGGTTGGGGGGAATCCCTACCGTTTCTTCTTGAGCGTAAAGAAAATAATCAGGATCTCTTTCCACTGCCAAGAGAGAAAGGAGGTTTCTTCTTCTTGTGCGTATGCTGCTGAAAGATAAAGGAAATGCTCAAGATCCAATCCCCTTATGAAGAGAGAAAGGAGTTATCTTCTTTCCGACCGATGGGTAAACGGAGACCTTTGAATTCTCGTGAAGTTGGAAGGGCCTGTCTGCTGGGCTGAGATGGAGCTCTCTTGCGTCTCATTACATGGGAGGAAGCTCTCAGTGATTTCCTGTGGACGATGAAGTAGAAAATCTTTCTTTTTGGAAGCTAGGGGAGCTCTGTCCTTTCTTGCTAGGAGCGAGGTCTCTTCAATCTTCTTAAGACGAAAAGGCGACATACCAAGAGGTAAACAGGCTCTCTGCTAGAAGGATGCTCTCTTCTGTTGCCACGAATATCCTGGGGACTCTTTTCTTGTTTTGGAGCATGAGGTCATTTCCTTTTGAAGGCTGAGGGACGACCAGATGTCTCTGTTTGAAAATTGGGGGGAGCTCCACCCTTTCTTCTTGAGTGTATGCTCTCTTCCATTTTTAAAACGGCAACGGAAATCATCAGGATCCCCTCCCCTTATCAGGAAAGAAAGGAGGTCTCTTCTTGCCGAGGGCTAAACGGAGCCCTCTTCTTTCTCATGAAGTTGGAGCGGCCTGTTTGCTTTGTTGAAATGGCGCTTTCTTCTGTCCCATTAGATTGGAGGAAGCTCTCAGTCTCCTCTTGTCAAGGATGAGGCAGAGGATTTGTCTTTTTGGAAGCTAATTCAGAGCATGGGGTAGAGGGTTGCTCATGTCTCACTTCTTGAAAGCTATCCCTCTTCTATCCAACAAGGAGCTCCTCTCTCTTCTTGTCGACTAAGAGGCAGCCGCAGTTCTTTTTGAAACTGGAGATGCGTTGAGCCTTGTCTTCTTCGACTAGAAGCGAGCTCCCTTCAATTCTCTTCAGAGGAGATGGAGACCTACCAAGAGGTAGAGGAGCTCGCTGCTAGAAATCAGTTGAATGACTTGGAGGGACTCTCTCCGTGTTTTCGTTGAGGGGTGGGGGAATCTCCGCCCTTTCTTCTTGAGCATATGCCCTTTTCCATCTTTTGAAAAGGTAAGGGAAATAATCAGGATCTCTTTCCACTGCCAAGAGAGAAAGGAGGTTTCTTCTTCTTGTGCGTATGCTGTTTTCCATCTTTTGAAGAGGTAAAGGAAATGCTCAAGATCCAATCCCCTTATGAAGAGAGAAAGGAGTTATCTTCTTTCCGACCGATGGGTAAACGGAGACCTTTGAATTCTCGTGAAGCTGGAGGGGCCTGTCTGCTGGGCTGAGATGGAGCTCCCTTACGTCTCATTGCATAGGAGGAAGCTCTCAGTGATTTCTTGTGGAGGATGAGGTAGAAAACTTTTCTTTTTGGAAGCTAGGGGAGCTCTGTCCTTTCTTGCTAGGAGCGAGGTCTCTTCAATCTTCTTAAGACGAAAAGGCGACATACCAAGAGGTAAAAAGGGATGCTCTCTTCTGTTGCCACAAATCACCTGGGGACTCTCTTGTTTTGGAGCATGAGGTCTTTTCCTTTTGAATGCTGAGGGATGACCAGATGTCTCTACTTGAAAATTGGGGGAGCTCCACCCTTTCTTCTTGAGCGTCCCCCCCTTATCAAGAAAGAAAGGAGGTCTCTTCTTGCCGAGGGGTAAACGGAGCTCTCTTCTTTCTCGTCAAGTTGGAGCGGCCTGTTTGCTTTGTTGAGATGGCGCTTTCTTCTGCCCCCTTAGATTGCTCTCAGTCTCCTCTTGTCAAGGATGAGGCAGAGGATTTGTCTTTTTGGAAGCTAATTCAGAGGACGGGGTAGAGGGCTGCTCATGTCTTGTTGAAGGCTAAGGGGAGGATCAGACTCTTCTTTTGACAATTGAGACAGCTCAGTCCTCACTTCTTGAAAGCTATCTCTCTTCTATCTCTTGAGGAGGAAGAGGGGACGACAAGGAGCTCCTCTCTCTTCCTAAGAGGCAGCCGGAGTTCCGAAGGGTTCTCTGCTCCTTGGAGATGCTATACGGTAGAGGATGTTCCAAGGGATCTCTTCCTTACCCTTTTGGGGAAAAGAAGCTCATTTCTTGCGGATGACGAAGCAGCGAGCTCCCTTCATTTATCGTCAGAGGAGATGGAGAGTTACCAAGAGGTAGAGGAGCTCGCTGCTAGAAATCAGCTGAATGACTTGGGGGGACTTTCTGCGTGTTTTCGTTAAGGGGTGGGGGAATCTCCGCCCTTTCTTCTTGAGCATATGCCCTTTTCCATCTTTTGAAAAGGTAAGGGAAATAATCAGGATCTCTTTCCACTGCCAAGAGAGAAAGGAGGTTTCTTCTTCTTGTGCGTATGCTGTTTTCCATCTTTTGAAGAGGTAAAGGAAATGCTCAAGATCCAATCCCCCTATGAAGAGAGAAAGGAGTTCTTTTCTTTCCGACCGATGGGTAAACGCAGACTTTTGAATTCTCGTGAAGTTGGAGGGGCCTGTTTGGTTGCTTGCCGCTTTCTTTGTCCCCTGTGGTGTGGTGTGGTTGTGGGTTGCTTTCCCCTCACTGTGGTGTGGTGTGGTGTGGTTCGGGAGTGGGTCTGCTTAGGCTGGTTACCCCACCCCGCCCTGTGGTGTGGTGTGGTTTGGGTTTCCTGCGTGGGTCTGCTTGGCGTGTGAGGCCTCGTGTGGAAAAAGCTTGCACAGTCACACACAGATTCGGCTTGGGGAGCGTGGGGGGGCGGGGGGATACCATTGGGGGGGAGGGGGTCGGTGAACCGAGAACCGGGATCATATATGCAAGGAGTTTGTGTGTATTTGCAGGGAGTTTGTGTGTATTTGAAAAGTTTTTGTGCGTATTTGCGAGGATTTTGTGCGTATCTGCAAGGATTTGTAGGTATTTCCAAAGATGTGTTTCGTATTTCCTTGGTTTTCATGTGTATTTGCAAGGTTTTTGTGTGGATTCTGTGTGCATGTTCATGGATTTTGTGTGGTTTTGAAAAGAATTCGTGTGCGATGTCCACAGCATCAGACGTGGATCAAGCCCTTCAACATCACATAAAACCCGCCAATCTCCCCTCAAATCCTTTTTGAATTGTTCGAACCCTGCAAAATTCCAGACAAGCCCTCTCAAAAACCCCTGAGAACCGCTTCTGGATTTCGCAGATTCCCCTAACTGTGGTGGAATTTGCTGTAATGTGGGCGATTGTTGTAAATGGGGGGCGGTCAAAACAATAGACGGGGCTCCAGTTTTTGTGTCTACCACAGGGTAGACGCAAAGGCCCATTGAAATCAGGACTTTGGCTCTACCCTGCGGCAGATACAAAAACTGGAACCCCGTCTGTTGTTTTGACCGCGTCTGTATCATTGGGCAGTTGCTGTAAACCATGGCTTGCACTCCCCAAAACTCTACAGGCACCGTCTGCGGTCGCCGCAAGCATTCCCAATTGTTTCTTATTAGCAACAATTCCGGGCTGCTGTTTTTGTCTGCACCAACAACACCCACAACAACACCAACAACCACAACAACAGCAACAGCAGCACCGTCAGCGACAGCAACAACAGCAGCAGCAGCAGGAGCAGCACAAGAAGCACAAGCAGCAGCAGCAGCAGCAGCAGCAGGAGCAGCAGGAGCAGCACAAGCAACAGCACCAGCAGCAGCAAGAACAACAGCACCAGCCATAACAACAGCACAACCAACAACAACACCAACAATAACAAAACCAGCACCGCCAAGACACCACCACCACCACCACCACCACCACCACCGCCACCACCACGACCACCACCACCACCGCCACCACCACCACCACCACCACCACGACTACTACTACTACTACTGCTACTACTACTACTACTACTAGTACTAGTACTAGTACTAGTACTAGTACTAGTACTAGTACTAGTACTAGTACTAGTACTAGTACTAGTACTAGTACTACTACTACTACTACTACTACTAGTACTACTAGTACTACTAGTACTACTAGTACTGCTATTACTATGGCTACCACTGCTACTGCTACACCCCTACTATAACTACCACTACTACTACTACTACTACTACTACTACTACTACTACTACTACTACTACTGCTACTGCTACTGCTACTGCTACTACTACTACTACTACCAGCCACCACTCATGCGACGACTACTTGCATGGCTACAACAGCAGCAACAACAACACCAGCGGCAAGAGCGAGACGTGACCGAGAGCAAGAACAACCACAACTGATACTGCCACTACCACCGGTACCACCACTGCCACCTTCACTACTGACTACCGCAGCTGCCGCTACTACTACTTCGAAGACGACTACTACCACAACTTCGAGGGCAGCAGTATAAATACAGCGACAAGTAGTTGTTCTGGTGGTGGTTAGGAGGACGAGGAGGAGGAGCAGTAGTACTAGCAGTCGTCGTGGTCGTAGTCGTGGTCGTAGTCGTGGTCGTAGTCGTGGTCGCAGTAGTGGCAGTGGCAGAGGCAGTAGTGGTGGTAGTACCACTAACGACGACGACAACAACTACTACTGCTGCTACGCTGCTACTACTGCTACTACTGCTACTACTGCTACTACTGCTACTACTGCTACTACTGCTACTGCTACTGCTACTGCTACTACTACTACTACTACTACTACTACTACTACTACTACTACTACTACTACTACTACTACTACTACTACTACTACTACTACTACGACTACGACGACCACTACTACTGTTGCTGGCGTGATCTTTTCGAGTCGGTGCACCTGCGTATCGCGAGTGACATCGCTGCCGCTTGCCTCGCCGACGAAGAACAGAGATCAGCTTCATCTTTGAAGGTTTGCAATTCGAACTTGGAATCAACTCGGGACACCATTTCACGTGCACCTGGGTGGCGCGAAGTGAGTTCGGCCGGGTCACCTCATGCACATTACTGCTGGGGAAATGCGCGGCAACATCAGCCATGTGGTTATGCATTGATAGCCTGCATGTGGAATGTGCCTTATAAAATGGCCTAACCATGCTGGCGGCGAGTCGTCGACGAAAAAGCTGATGATCATGCTCCATGCACGACCGGAGCACAAGCGAACTGTCACAAACTCAAGCTGAGCCAGGCGCCTGACCGTTGCGGGCAGACACAAGCCGAAAGCTACCGATGCTTGTCCATGCACAAACGAACTGTCGCCATAAAACGAAGAAGCCGATGCTTATGTCGGTCGGCAGGGCAAACGCAGAACGTTCACCGAATCAGCTGCAGGCGAACCGTTGCAAGAACGCCACATGTAACAACTTCTGCGCAATCCGGTGGGCATTCGGGGTGTAGCATTGCCCGTTCAACTGCCCTCCACCATCACTGGACTCATCAATGCTACCCCCACTCCGGCACTTGTGGGTACCGTGCTTGGACCCGAGGCTGTGAGGAAGTGCTGGCCCACCGGTCACCGGGCCATATCTCACGTCACCATGCGAGCACCGGCTCCGCCTCTGAGCCCCTCTCGGCAATACCCGCCAGCGTTCGGAGCAGTGCCGGACCTTGTCCCGGCTGGACTGGCCCCTTCGGGCATGAACCTTGTCCCGGTAAGCAGAACTGATGAACAGGCGACGAGGCGAGCCCTTGCACAAGCGCAAACACGCTGATGGTCATGATGCTCGCCGGGAGGGAACCAGAGAACCGTTGCCAAATCAAGTCGAACACGGATGATGTTTCTGACTTCATGCACAGGCCAACGCTTGTAGAAAGCCAAACGGCCGATGCCGTATTTTTCAAATCGAGGGCAAGAGCTGCTGGCGATGCTCCGACCGTGGCGACAAGCTGCAAAGCTGATGCGTCGCTGGGTGGGCAACGACACGGACACTAATGACGGAAAAACTCCAGAACTCGAACTGCCCTGCCCCGGCAACTGCTCATCTTGAGCGCCACAAGCGACTCAGCACTTGGAAAGTGTCGGACCGGGGCAATGGTCGTGCACAGCATATAAGCTTCGCACAGCAGCACGTCCGGAGGTTGCAGTGGGTGTCGACACCTTCGGAGCGTATGCAGTGGGTGTCACCAAAGTTGTGTCTGCTACTTCATACCGCAGCAGCCGAGGAATCTGCAAGGACACCAAAAAAATGTCTGCCTGGGAGTCGCGAGCAATGTCTTGTGGGCTCGCCCCAGTGCGGGCAGAGCCAGGCCGGGTCACCTCACAGTTGCACTGTAACTGCCGACATGGGATGCCATGGGCCAGTGAGGGTCTGACGCCAGTTCGCGTGGAGGAGGGTGGGGACACCTAAGCTTTGCTGCAAGTCACAGCTCTTGCCTCACGTGAGGACTGCAGAACTTCGACATGCACAGGGCTCCCACAGCCGTATTGTGCTCTGGACGTGGCTCAGGTGTGGCCTAAACCGCATCAACCAGCTCGCAGGATACTTGAGAGAGATGCGACCATGCCAACACACGAACTGTTGAACTTGGTGGCCGACTTCGCGCAAGATTGCTGCAGCCTGCACAGGAGCGGGCAGAGAGCAAGCAAAGAGCAAGACAAGAAGCCTTCAAACTTCTGTCTTCTCCATGCTTTTGGCACAAAATTGAAATCGATGCTGATGTCTCAAGGCCCACACCAGGCTCAACCCCACCATCCCTCCTACCTTGCCTCAGCACGGGCGTCGGCCTCACAGTCACCAAGCTAGTCGGCTGACGCTTTTGGACGGTCAGATGCCAACAAGCGGTCGCAGCATGAAGGGCACCTTCTCGTTGTCTTTGTGGGTTGTTCCGCTGCCCGAACCCAAGACATGGACCTTTGCGTCCGCACCTGCGCTGGTGCACGTCCCCGCCTCTGAAGGGCTGGAGGAAAATATCGGGCCTGTGCTGTTTTCTCGAAGGGGCTCTGCCGCAGGCCTGTGGTGCATATGGTGCTCACTTTGCATGCAGGCGCGCAATCGACTCATCTGCCCACCTGTCATCCATCGCCGATGCCTTTATGCACGAACTGGGACTTCGATTTTGGGCGTATGCCATGCTGCGCGGATGTATCACAGATGCCAGCATGCTAGGCGTATATCATGGTATATGATATCTATTTGGCTCAATTGAGCTAGACTCGCTGCAGTAGGCTATCTAACAGCAAACCAAGGACACACACACACACACACACACAACTTGGCTTACTTTTGCTGCTCGAACGGCGCCTAACTTTGCAAAACTGCAAAAGACATGACTAAGAGCAACACGAACGAAGGGACGTACATAATGTGTATGTTCACAGTTCATAGCCGCCATAGCCATAGCCTATACAAGCGAACACACAGTACAAGCTGCATCAAGTGTACCCAGAAGTGGGCCTGTATGATTTTGCGTGTATTTGAATAGGCACACATACTGACATGCACGCATACCCACACGCACGCGCACATACGGATCCATGCCGTCCGGCATTGGTGGAGTATACAGGGTTTGTGTGTTCCGCGTCTCGACACAGTTCCCACCATATGCTTCTGCACGCTAGGAAACGACTCCCCCTGAGAGCAACGCTCCGGGCGAAGGGACCGGCGACCTGGCCTCAAAGCAATGCGGCTGTACTTCCAAATGTTGACATCAGGTAGCTTAGCGCGTGTATCATACTAGTACTGTAGTACTGTGACACAAGACAATGTACAACAAGATGTAAACAAACGTAATAAAATCGGATACAACAATACACTGTGAGCCGAGAACTGTGATGCGTACGTACGTACGTGACTACTATTGCTGCTGCTACTACCACTACCACTACACCACTACACCACTACACCACTACACCACTACACCACTACACCACTACAACACTACACCACTACACCACTATACCACTATACCACTATACCACTATACCACTATACCACTATACCACTATACCACTATACCACTATACCACTATACCACTATACCACTATACCACTACGACTACTACTACTACTACTACTCCTGCTGCTGCTGCTACTACTACTACTACTACTCCTGCTGCTGCTGCTACTACTACTACTACTGCTACTACTACTGCTACTACTACTACTACTGCTGCTGCTGCCGCTACTACTACTACTACTACTACTACTACCCCTACTCCTACTCCTACTCCTACTCCTACTCCTACTCCTACTCTTACTCCTACTCCTACTCCTACTCACTCCTACTCCTACTCCTACTCCTACTCCTACTCCTACTCCTACTCCTACTCCTGCTCCTGCTCCTGCTCCTGCTCCTGCTCCTGCTGCTGCTGCTGCCACTGCCACTGCCACTGCCACTGCCACTGCCACTGCCACTGCTACTGCTGCGACATCTCCAGCTGCCGCTGCGAGTACTACTCTCAATATTAATACTGAAGGTTTATATTACTGTCAGCCATATCTTTGCAAATGAACACTGTGCTGAGTTTGCTCAGAAACGCATACATAAACAACAACAAACAAGTGGCAAATGATTTGATTTGTCTGCGAGATTAGATTTTGCCAAGCATGAGCTTTTGATGTGCTGGAATTGGTACACAGCATCGACAAACATGTCTGATTGAAATGCTGTTGCCGCATGGTAATTCAAGTTTTGGTCTATGATGAAACAGTAGAAGTCTAATAATCGATTTGAAAACAAAAGTTTCAAGGAGGTCAAAGTTCCATGTCGTGACTGTGTATCAAACAAGTGCCGAATTGTTACACGTGCTGTTTTGTGCCTCATGATAATTCAAGTAATTCAAGTACTGATTAAACACACAATACAAAACAAATGTCGCTCCGGATCTGTCTACCACACTACAAGCATGGACTGGGACTCGCCTTCTCTCTATCGCTCTCTCTCTCTCTCTCTCTTTGGTTCTCGCTCTCTTTCTGCTTTTCTGTTTTTGCTCCCGGGGCGTCGAGCCGAAGGGCCAATTCAGCAGCAATTTTGTTTTGGTGTGATCCGGTCTCCGGCATCAGCGGAAGCAGATGACTCATTCCCTCATTCCCTACTGACGACCAGCAAGTTTAGCTCTTTCATAGTCGCACCGCAGCGCCAGCGTTTGCTAGAGACTTCTGAGTGCCCATCGCGATCCTCGCGGACACCTCAAGAGAACGGGGAGGTCAATACTGAAGACGACCCTTTGGAACTTTAGACTTCTGAACTGTTTAGTGTGAGGCCCATGCGCTCAGACTCCCTCAGCTGCAAATGCTCTGCCATCCTGCCAACGGAATGAGGACTCGGTCCCAAGCTCCAAGCAAAGCTTCACAGCAAGGACGGCGACTCATGATCTTGAGGCACCAACGTCGCAGCCACACTCATGGAGTCTCATGCGTAAGCATGTGTTCGCGACCGACTACTGCCATCAGGACCGTGGCGACACAATTCGGTACAGCTACGCGCTCCGCAAAGCCAGCTGTTTCGCATGGTGGGGACAACGAAGGAAAACACCTTTCATTCATGAAGTCTGCGAAAGCAACCATAGGATTGTATCATAATCGCATGCCCCTTAGAGTTTCGATAAACCCTAGCCCTAAAGCCCTACGAATACAACAGATTATTGCCGCTGGCCCCTGGGCTTACAGCTACCCCTGCATAGAGACATGTAGTTTTAGGTTTAGGATGTCGGGCTTCAGGCGGAATTAGGGTTGCGCGCACTACTGGTACATTACCGTACAATGCATTCCATTGCAAATTTCACTGTAGGCTAATGCGGTACATCACACAACCCGATAATTCATACGGTAGTGTAACATAACATGGAGACAGACAGACAGACATGCATACATACGCAATCGCATACAAAGACATACGCACAGAAACATACCCACAGACATGCCTGTGCATATGTGCCACGCAGAAACACATGGCCACGTGGCGCACCACTCTGAACGACTGCGCAGCTCAGAAAATCAGAACAACATCTCGGAGAGTACGTGGCAGCAAGAGAAGCAGACGAAGATGCCTGCGCCGTTTGGCCGCGAGCAGATAATACCTCAGGTCGATGTATCTACATACACTTTACCAGTACACAAAACCCTCAGCTGCAAAGGTAGGTCCGCTGTTATGGAAACAGCATGCTGCGAAGATTCTGTTGGGCGTCGTTGCAAGGCGGAACAACAACACTTGGAACATGCATGGGAACAGTTGGCGCTGCACACTTGTGCTCAAGCAAAGGTGGACGTCTGGGAGTGGCGTTGCACTCCGGGTGCCGGGCGTGGTTGTGACGCTGTTGTGCTTGTTGTTGAGGAGGCAGTTTGTCGCATACTCCTGAGGAAAGCCTGCCACGAGCCGGCTGTGCTGTGAGGGTCGGGCAGCGTCATAGCTTTCTGCAGTGAGCTCTGCACCGTGGCATTTCAGCTCCTGCAGCACATCTTCTTCCAGGCCTGTAGAATAACAGAACACGCAAGGTTGTGGGACTAGCCAGAAATGCCGGAAACATGTTTCTCCAGGCATGCACCATTAAGCTCACAGCCGCACTGACGTGACACCAAGTCACGTGGACGGACCGATGCCTCTTGCGATGTATGTTGGAACTTGATGCATGGAAGGTGGGCTAGGACGAGTTGATCACTGCTTGACGGAGCACAGAGTGAAGCTGCGAACGCGCGCTGAGGCAACAATATTGCTCCGTCCTCCGGGATTTGGCGGTACCAGTCATGTGCTCTCACCTTGGAGTATAGGCGTGCGCAGGCTACGCCTGCGCATATGGAGTAAGGTTGTGCAGGATCATTCTTGCTGGCTCTTATTGCCGTCCAAGTGCTTGCAATCGCTTTGCAGTTGTCTCTTGGTGGCCTGCTGTATGCTGGCGTTCTCAGGGCTGGGCATCCGCAATGGTGAAGCGCTTGGCCGGGTCCACCGTCAAGAGCCCTGCGATAAGCTCCTGCACTTTCGTTCAAGTGGGGCCTGGGGCCCTAAGCCAACAATTCAAGTTGGGGGGGCATCTGCGAGGAATCCTTCACGGAGTCGGTGATGAAGGAGGGAGCTGTGTAGCTAGCTGCGAGGATCTTCTTGTAGAGCGCCGAGGTGTTGGAGTCCTCGCTGTCTGGAGGGTCAAGAAGCAAAGACAGAGGGAAAATCCTCGAGAGTTCCCTGCCCTTGCCGAGAGCAGCCCCACGCTCTCCTCGAAGGGCAAGAATCCGCAGACCATAGCCTGTGACAGCAGACCGTACAACGGCCGTCCCCATGCACATCTGGCAGAGTAACCGGTCATCGAGGCCACGGCGAAGAGGATGACACCACAGCTCCAGAGATCGCACATCTGCGGAACGTAGCCTCAGACTCCCTTTATAGGCTCTACGGAAAGCATGGCATAGAAAGGATGCAGTGAGCGAATCGACAGCTCCTGCGCACACGCACCCAAATTCTACTCTCGGTGCGGAGCTCTGTCCCGAGACCATCTCCGGAGGAGCGTAGCCTTGGCACACCATTCCACATGGACTCCCCTTGTCTCACGACAGCTCTACCGAGGCAGAGGTTTGGCTGGCGGGTCTACTTGGCCCGAGACAAGGGGAGCCGCAGGCAGTTCTCAGCAGCTGGTTGTCGTCGAAGCGCTGGGCAACGGGCAAGCTCGTTGTGATCATATGGAGTCTTCCAGTTAACTCACTGTCATGCTTGATGCGGCTAATGGGTCTGATGATCATGCGGCCTCCAATTACACACTGCTGCGAAAATCAGTATCGACCGAGGCTGCCCACGTTGCTGAGCCCGAAATCTACAATCTTGATGCACTTGTGCCTCGAGTAGGCTCACCCGCCATCGGCACCATTGTGAGAGCCGAGAGCCGTGCTCATCAAGAAGGAGATTCTCGGGCTTCAGGTCCTCAGACAAGGCGTGCCCTGTAGAGAACACGTGCACATGCGAGAGCTTCAGCCGGGCCCCAAACGCGATGAACAACGTTCATCGCGTGAATTTGCTCAACCTGGCACGGCAATCGGGGAACCAAAGCAAGCATGCTGCTGTTGCTGGGAAGTCGAACTTTTCTGAAATGGCACATCGGCTGAGCTGCTTGCGCCGGCGATTATCTGGTGGAAAAAGCGGCAAGCTTCAGGTTCCTGATGCCCCGTTCTGGCACAGCAGCGTGATGCTGCGTGGACTTGCGCAAATCTCGGCAGGTCTGAGTCCACAGACAGGGACTCGTTGGTTCTGGACGATATAGTCAAAGAGCTCGCCGCCTGAGGCGTACTCCATGATTAGGTAAAGCCTCGGAGAAAAGCAGAAATTGCAGCAAACTGGGCTGCTTGGCTTCTTCCTCTCCAGAGCAAGGCTCCGGCTGACCGCGTGTTTCGATGATCTCGAAGAGCTGCACCACGTGCGGGTGCCTCGGAGTGGCTTCGAAGTAGCCCAAGGCATCGTTCAACTGAAGGTACTATACTACGGCTCACTAATCTTCAGCTGAGTCTTGCAGTCTCAAACCCAGGCGCCGGATCAGCTTGAGGAGCTGCACTTCCCGGGCCACACGCTCGATGTCGGCTACCTGCAAACTCGGTCACGACTTTACATTGGCGTTTTGAGTCTTTTCCTTTTGTGGAGAATTTTTGGGAGGGTGCCCTAACGTCTTGCGACTCCGAGCTCGAAGTTACTTACCTGTACTCTAGGTCCTCCAGGTCGCTAGGGAGACCCGCCTCCTGGATGCGGTCTTTTTCCAAGACCTTGACGGCGACACGCTCACCAGTGAGGATATGCCTGACGCAGGATACTGAGCCCATGAAGGACGTGTTCACCTGAATTGAAGCTCCAGAAAAATGCCTTCCAAGCTTTACCTTGCCGAACGTACCCTCACCTGCCAAGCACGAACGTAGAACGGGTCTGGGGAAGTTCACGAGTCGACCGGGGTCTGTGCCGATGGTACGGCCCAAGATGTAATGGCCTCAAGCTACACAGCTCCGGCCCAGACGTGCATAGCACAAGCACAACAACACCGAGGTGATTTGAGAGATGGGCCCAAGTTCTTGTTGCTGACCACATGTGGGCTTCGCCTTGGCTCCCGGGCTTTAGACCAGGCTTTGCCATTAAGGCTTTGACAGCTTGGAGGGTCCGGCTGCGGCAAGGAGCTGGAAGCTACCTTGGCTGGCTAAATTGTGCGGCCTACGCCCAAGTCTTGACGAAACTTGCTAGGCTCCGAACTCCTTGAGTGGCCGCGCGAGCGCTCTGTGCCGGGGAGTAGTGCACGGGAGCCACCTCGAAGGGCGAAGCCGGACGGACTTCCATTTCTCAGAACTCCACGCGGCAAGAGCAAAGCCCGATGCCGTCTTCAGCGGCATCACATTCGCCTATTCGGGCTGCAAAGGCACTGAGGAGGCTATGTCTGCAGCCATTTCACGCTCCCCTTCCCATTTGCCGGCCTGCTGCTGTTGATGCGTGCCGTGTGTGTGCACCGCTTGCGCTGTGTGGTGTGCATGTGCAGCTGGAGCCGCGGCGTGCATGTTGTGGGCCGCGTGCGGGGCTTGGCGAACCGCCATGGGTATCGGCACATGGCTCACCTTGGCAAGATTCAAGAAGCTTCATCCTTTTTGTCCTTCATGTGCATCGGAACAATGCAAGGTAGGCCCCTCGCGGGCGACACGGGACGCCGAATCGTGATTGGCGATGCCATGCCTGCGAAGAGTTCCAAAGTGAAGGCAACACCAGTGCAACTGCTGACGAATTAGGAGCAGATAAGTGGGAACACAACCTGCCAGTCCGTGGCGAGGCAAGCTGAGGCGCGGACAAGCCATCGCAACTGGCCAATCTGCCAGAAACTCTCCGCCGGAATAACTTGATCCAGCTACAGGTCACGCAAAATATGATAGAACACGCCGTTTTTCTGATCAACTCTCCATCCGGCACATGCTTGTCCCGAAACATCACCAGGGTCTCTAGGACTGTCAATCTCAACCCCAAGGACAGAAGCCTCATTGATCCGAGCCTTGCCATGCCTTGCCTACCTGCTCAACGTCATGCCAAAATCTCGCAGAATCTGGTATCCGGGCGCCAAATATCCTGGACCGTATTCGACCGTCCTAGACTTCTGGAGTCGAAAGCCTGCATGCTGCTGCACCTAGTGCATGGGGAATTTCGGAAGCCGGGACCCGAGTTCTCAAGCAGGCCAATACCAAGCATGTGCAAGCCGCACCAAGTCTGCAATATGGCACATTACGGCCATTGCAGCGGAAGCTCAGAGTATTAGGTGGAGGGCAAGTGGCAGGCGCTCTAAGCCTGACATAGCCCTCAATTCCTAAATCTCAGACAGTAGCTCTACTAAACAAAAACTCAACTCAGGATCTGCAATGCGAATCTTTGTCCCACCCATTCCCATTCTGAGATCTCGTCTTGCTCAGGACATGGGATGACACCAATCCGGCGAAGTCATCTGTACATGACGGTGCCAGTAGTCTCTGCACATGGATCCGGCACCCAGATGCTGCACAATATTTCCATAAGCTGAATGTGCTTGACGGAGCTATGCAGCCAGCCTCCGCCACACGAGCACTATCATGACCGTTGGCAGCGGCATCAATATCACGACCCTGCGAGCTCACGCTAACCTGAAGCCCATGTCAAGGCACGTCCATGCACGCGCTCAACAGAGACGAGGAGACACAAGAAGACTGGGAGCTGCGCGCGGCTGTGCATGGCGGGCTTTGCTGGATCGATTCGCCCTCTGCTTCTTGGGATTCTCACGGCCTGTCGATGCTTTTGGATCGCTCAATGAAGGCTTTGGGGCTCCGGGTTTTGGGGTGTGTGACTGCGCAAGGCTCAGAATGGAGGTGTACAACACTCGCATGGGCTGCAAGGTTGGCTTTACTCAGAGACCTCCAATGACATGGAGCTCCTGCAGGCAGTGCCGGGAATACTCACAAGACTCCGCTACGCTACGCTTGATTGCGAGCTCCCGCTTGAATTTCGGTCGTGCAGCGACCCTTGGAAAACTAGGAGCGCTTCAGAAAACGGGAGTTCCTGAAACGGCTGGTGCCTGGGAGCGAAAGGAACTCTTAGAGGCGAAAATGTGTACGGCATCTGGGAATCTAGTCACAAAGCACTGCACAAAGCACGGCCAATGAAGTAGCAGTTCTCATCTATAGAGATATCACAGCATTCGCCTCTGCCCCGAATGCCTCTTACTAACTGTCACGGCATGTTGGGCTGATCTATGGGACTGACTGACCAACCTGACTGGCCACCAGCACAGTCGAGTCGCAATCTGAAATCACCAAGCGAGGCTTGCAAGAAGCGATGCTCCAACAAAAAAACAACGAGCAACAGCACGCCCGTGTCGAGTGTTTGCATATTCTCGGGCCCAGGCACGACGCCGGCGCCGCAATCGAAGGTTCAGCCTTCAACTCAAAAAGTTCTAACCTGCCTCAAAGAGGCCTGCCATGCAGCTCTGAATCTGAACACAGAGCGCCATAGAGCGCCTCCATTACAGAATCCCCGTCCGACAGGAGGGAGGGGTTATCTCTGACGGTGTTTTGGATCCAGAATCCACAAATTCAACACTCCAAGCTCTGATCGCGAGCCTGTGCTCTGGTGCAAACCTCGATGCGGGATGCACCGCTCGGTTACAGCAACCACCGATGGCGGAAAATAGGAATAGGCCCAAGAGATGCGCGTCGACATGGGCGCAAAGTCCGGCAAAGCTGTGACAGCCAAGATGGTGCGAAGCATCAGCAGCCCGACAGCTCAGGCGCGCAGGGTCGCGTCGCTGGCGTCGGCAGCACCAGAACCCTGCCCTGAGGCGTCGTCAACTTGTATGGGAACAGCTGGAACGTTCACAAAGGGGAAGTTGTTGCAGGGATGCCCAGCCCCGACAGGCCTCAAAACCCAGAGCAACTTTCGGGAGGGCGATTCATGTAGCTGGATTTCTTCTCTCCCAAAGTCAGCACTTGAAGAAAAGCTGCCAGCATTTGTCCCTTCTTGTGCAAGTGTGTCAAGGTGTTCGGAAACCCCTGCTGACTGGCCTGTGCTACGGCTTTCGGTGCATCTCCATGCATTTCCACCACAGCACTCTGCACTACACAATGCAGCACAATGCTTCTCGGAGCGAAACACAGCACCCCGGGCAAAGCCAACAATTGCAGTGTGGCATCAAACGAAATGTCAGGCATTGGCCTGAAGTCCCGTGTCCAAGACCATTTCAACAAGTAGAGGTAGAAACACAAATTCATCGCAACGATCGCAAACAGCAGGCCGGTCCTACAAACCGGCTAACGGCTAGCATGTGCACTCACGGACTGTCATGGCTTTTTCTTCTCTCGCACTGCTGGAGAGCACTGTTGCTGGACGCTTCGCGTCTGCTGGCTGCTGAGCAGGGCTGTCCGGGAAGACCCTCTCAGCTGCCGGATTCCGGCGTCGCCTCCTCCTTGGCAAGGCTACACGACTTTTCCAAGACTTCCAGAGCACTTGCCAAGGCCATGAGGTCAGCCTCAGGTTTTGTAGCGCAGTTCGAGCGCATGTCCCAGACTGGCGCCATCGCCTCAGAGATTCTGGCTTTTGTCGAAGCCGGAGCTGGCTTTGTGAGAGTACGCAGGGCTTGTGCGAGCTCTTCCGTGTAGCGCCGCAGCTCAGTGGCATCAGGCGCAGGATCCAGCAGCGCTTGCTGGACTCCAACTCGCACCTCTGCGACATACTTCTCAAAAGAGGCTTTCGAGATCTGCTGCGGTCGAGCTGGGAGAGAGGGCATAGAGGGCTTTCTGGCAGCAGTGGCGGCAGTAGAGGCTGTCGGGCCTGGTCTATGGTCCGTAGAAGTACCTCTCGAGGCTTGCATAGCAGCGTTCTTGACAGTTTCCTCTGCACAAACAAAGACGACGAAGTCTACACTTGGTGGCACGAGCAGGAAAGCAGCAGCAGCACCACTGCCCTCACAGCACCAGAAAGATAATTGACAACAACACGAGGACACGCAAGAGCAGCTGCACTGCTGAAGTCTAAAGACTGCAAACATCAAAAAGGTTGCTCAAGGAAGAAGACTAAGAAGCTGCTCGGGTACCCGCTCTGTAAAAAGCATGCCTTGGAGCCCTGTAGCCAGCTCTGGTCGTCCGCCCATGACAGGTCTGGTCCCATGAAGGAGCCCTTCTGATTCTGCGCAGTTTTCCACTCTCTTCTCCATCCAGGCTGCGGCTGGGAGTTAAAGTTGCTTGTAGCCTGCTCCCCGGATGTGGCCTGCAATCGCTGCTCGCGCTGCACGACCCTCACGAGCCGATCCATCACCTGCTGCCCGCGCGAGGCATCACAGCGAGTCGCATGCTGTTCTCGCTTCTGGCGGCTCGTCGGCATGGTGTCCACAGAGCACCGGGGCCGCTAGGGCCAGGGAAAATGTCAAGGCTATGGCGGTTTGGGCCAGGCAGCCAAAGTGGCGGCAGGGTCAGCGGCCCTACAGTTTACTGCTTTGGAGCCTCAGCTGAGCCAGTGGCACAACGACAGCCGTTGCGGCGAACAGCATCGGATTCCTCTACATCAATCCGTTCGTGATTGATGGTTCAAACCTCTTTGAAGGTCCTCCCGAATCACATGGTGTTGCGCAGGCTTGGTGTCAATACTGCCTGCAGTGGGCTGTGCAACTGACGACCCCCGACAGGCTCAAACGCACGGACATTGCCTGCCAAAACAAGGTTGACCTCCGCCAGTTCTGGTTCGTGACCTCTGCACTGAACAATCAAATACTTGCACCAAATTGCAGAGCAACCCTGGTCGTACCCCGTCATGGAATGACAGCGAACTGCTTCCCTGCTTCCGGCCAAATTCTGGTCAGATTCAAGTTTTGCTTCAGAGAGAATTGCCGCACGCCTGGCGATTCGAACCCTGGCGACTGCACCATCACTCGATCCGATGTCCGACGAATGAAGGGCAAGGACCATGCACTCGCTATCCGCTATGGCCGCTATGGGCTTGGCCCCTTGGCCCAGGCCTCTATCATGGCAGCGGAGGTGGCCACGAGACGCATCGCGTCGTTGAGCAGCCCCATCAGCTCGGCCAAGGAAGACCAGGCCTTGGAAAGAGAGTCAGAGCTGTCAGAGCTGCCAGAGCTCAGTGCTCTCATGGCACATGGCTCAGGCGAGTGCTAGCAAGTGAGGAAGTTGCGCAACATCGCTGAGGTGGGCCCACCAACGAAGCTCGTTGAAGCTAGCCTGCCGCTTGTGATGGCATGTGGACACGCTTGCAGCATCTCGCAGCTTTGCTCTGCTCTCCTTCATTGCTCCGGTCTCTGCTACTGCGCCTCCTCGTGCCACCGGCCCCAAGCGGCCCCACTGCGCTGCAAAGCCCAACCTCGAGAGTCTGCGAAGCGTGGAGTCACTTCTTGGGCTGGGCGGTTGGGCGGTTCGGCCTCTCCTCTGGACCGCCGTGCTGCCATCCTGGCCGTAGCTCCGTGCGAAAAAAAGCGGCAGCAGGTCCTTGCTGGGCACCTCCGTGGGACAACTATAACTATTTACATAAGAGGTACGACCACTGGAGAACTGGCTCAGCCACCAGCAGCGGCACAGCGAGGCTGTACAGCTCATAGAAGACCTGCATTCTGGCAGTGGGCAGAGCGCCGGACTGGGAGAGACCTTCGAAGACTTCGCATGACATATCCGAGTTGCCAGTGTTTGCGGGTCGTAAGGCAAAACGACTGCAGCGCGAGAAGACGCCCAGGCTCCCCAAGATCGGTCCTCACCAAGAGCCAGGCCCAGAGCACCGAAGCTGAGGCGAAACCTGGCCTTGAGGTCCGTCATATATTTGAAACTCCATGTCCGCCCGGATGCGGATGGAAGGGCCTGGAGCCAAGCCCCAAGGGCGCTTGGACACGTCTGGCGCGCCCTTGGCAGCCAAGAGGCCGAGTTGAGAAGACATTGGAAGTCCCAGAACGTGTAGACCTCCAGTCACAGCCGCAAGTTCGTCAGAGCAGAGCTGTGCAAAGAGGCCTGCTTGGTTATCAAGACATCCTCGCTGTTGGGCATGTGCTTTGGCCGCGAAGACTTTGCGTACAGCGCCACAGGCCTGACTCTGACAGTGCTCCAGTGGTTCTTAGAAACTGGCCCCCGTGGTCGCTCACTGATTCTGACCTCACGACGGGCAGTCGGATGCCGGTCTGCCAGTAGCCCTGCGCTGCTATCGGAGGTGCCATGAAAACCTGGCAAAGGCTTGAAACTCGACATCGGCCCCCCCGATCAATGGAGACCCAGACCAAGCGCCAAGGGGCCAATTGCAGTGCAGCATACAATGACGAGGTGCGCTGGGGTACTTGTGCGACAAAGCTGTAGAACCTCTGGACACTGGACATCATAGGAAACCAGACTTCACAAGCCTGCAGCACAGAGCGTAAGGGAGAGCTGGGCCCGTCACTGCATCTGGTCATCTGCAGTCAAGTACGCACCTAGCGGATTGCCCACATATCCAAGGACCTGAGCAGCCTATACAATGCTATAGCGAGATAGCCATAGCACAAGCAGCAAATATGACAGGAAGATACAGCAAGGTTGATGGCCCCAGTTTTGCTAAGTTGCAGTCCTGTTCAACTCGGCGAGGAGGAGGCAAATGAAGGCCGGCTCGCCGCAAACAAGCCTTGTCAGCTCATGTTCGAACTAGCGCAAGCGCAAGGTCAAAGCATCTGACATGCTGCGGGTGTACAAGCCGGGAAGCACATCTGCTTGAATCTTCGAGGCGAAGTCGCTTTCCTCGAAGTCTGTCCGGAAGTTTTCGAGGCTGGGAAGCAGTGGGAAATGCCCCAAAGAGTCCTTCAGACATCTCATAACGGATTGCTTCTTGAATTACACTGTTGACCCATACTGAGCTCCTCCAGGCTGCCTAGATGCCTTTGCAGGATCTCGTTCACCAGCCCGCCCTCCACGCATGTCACACCCGCAAGTTCGGCTGCACAACCGCGGACGCAGAGCGTGGCTTCCTGCTGCACGGCACAGCCGCCGGACCGTCAAGTGGCCATCTGAACAGCTGACCGCTTAATGCCAGACGTGGTGCAAGTGTTGCAAAGCCCGCCCAGATGCTGAGTGGTTCCAGGAGCAATGTCGGGTGGGTGCTTGTGGCCCATACCCGCACAGCCGGAGGTCCTGCGGCATACATCGCGGTGCGCGGTGACTTCGCTGGGTTCCCTGCAGGCCTTCCGTGAAGTCTTCAACCTCTCTTTGCAGCCTCATGGTCCAAGTAGTGGCCTGCCCAGCACTGCCCAGCAGGCTGTTTCGGCTACAGCAAAGCTCCGCACCTGGTGCAGGAAGGCTTGTGCTCGCGCGAGAGCATGGCCGTCTAGCGCTGGACCCATTTCACCATCTGGCAAAGCCTCCCACACCAGCAAGCAATAGCAAGCAGCAACGTAAGAGAAGCCACCATCTTTCGCCAGAAAGGGCTGCCGCGCAGCCTCCAGGACATCCTCCAAGCTGAACCAGCCCGAAGATTCGAGCAGCGTGAGGGCCCGGTGCCTCTTACAGCACAAGAAGTCTAAGCTCTCCTCTCCTATCCTCGCTCAGCATCGCTGAGCTCCAGGCCCGCCGCGCAGGAGCCCGCGCAGCGCCCAGCGGCCCTTGGCCGTGAGGCGCTGCAAAGCCCTCTCGTCGCGAGCCAGGAGCGCCGAGAGCACCTCCCGAAGGAGGTGCGACAGAGAGAAGAACAGAGATAAGAATTAGAGAGATTCTCGTGTCTTCCTTTTGTCGTCCACAACGTTTATTTAAGCTTCTGGCTTCTTGCGCTATTTCGGAACGGAGCGGTGCCCCCATCTCGTTGCCTCGTGTGTAGTATATACTAGCAGAAATTCTCGATCTCGTCCGAGTGTTCTCGGTAGTGGCACTTTCCATCTTGCAACCATATCCGCTTTTATTCAATCATCATCTGTCATTCAGGAAGCTCTCAGTTGCCGTCGCTGTCGCTGCTTGAGCTAGACGAGCTCCGTTTTTATTCAATCATCATCTGTCATTCAGGAAACTCTCAGTTGCCGTCGCTGTCGCTGCTTGAGCTAGACGAGCTGTAGTGTTGTTACTAGAGTACTGTTACTACAAATAAATAGAAGTGGAAGTAGTACTACTAGTAGTAAAAGTAGTAGTAGTAGTAGTAGTAGTAGTAGTAGTAGTAGTAGTAGTAGTAGTAGTAGTAGTAGTAGTAGTAGAAGTAGTAGTAGTAGTAGTAGTAGTAGTAGTAGTAGTAGTAGTAGTAGTAGTAGTAGTAGAAGTAGTGTCTGACCAGATGCTGGAGTGGGTTCATGCCTTCGCGACCATCTCCATTATGAAGGAGCAGGCCATAGTGGGTGGCCTCACGGCCTCCGAGCAGGTCTACCTCTGGACCAATCGGTTTCGGGCACTGGGCAAGGTGCCATGGATCTTCGCCCCGATCAAGAAGGTCGCCACCGATAAAGATGCCAAATGGCTTGACATCACACAGGCGCGGCTCATGGTCGGGGCCAATGGCCTATTCACACTATCGATTGGCCAAGATGATCGCTACACAGAACTCAAATCTACAACGACCTACTATGGCATAGTGCATGCCCTCTTTCAGAAGATGTGGGATCATCCGGACATGAACGCACTGCTCGAAACGGATGACAACTTCGAGATCGTGGCCTCCACCTTCAAATGCATCTATGACCAGTCCTCCAGGAAGAGTGGCGGCCAAAATCGCGCCATCTTCTACCAGCCTCGGGATGGTCAAGTTGTCCGCAAGCTCCGTATCGAACACAACAAGGGCGACACGGCCACCTACCAATGGCATCGTCAGCGCGAGCTGCGTGAGCAGCGCGAACAGCGTGACAAGCGCTCTGGTGAAGAGACACAGTCTCACACAGACAAGCGCTACAGGGACGGCGATGCCTGGACCCGAGGAGGGTGGTGGAATCGTGGCTCGGACTCGGGGGCCAGTGGCAGCCGCTCCTGGCACCAGTGAGCTCCAACTTTGATCACCGGTGCCAATGGCAACCTATGCAGTGCAATGCGGAGGCTTTGCCTGCATTTCCATTTCGTTTCTTCCGGAACGGACTGACGGCCTTCTGCTGATTGCCGCCGCAATCAGTGAAAAACAAGCCTTAGCCTTCTGCCGGTCGCATTACTGTGCCTCTGCTACTAGTGCTGCACAATCACTATCCTCGTTCAGGTACACACAGCAATCTGAAGCTTGATGCCTGGCAGCCTACAAACTTGCTTCGGCTGACCACTGCCAGTTAGCTGGAAGCCTGTAGGCCGCCAACACCCAAAGGTCTTTGACCTGGGCTGTTCAGCTGTAGGGTCTGAGTCAGTTTCACACCATGTGAGTGCACCGCGGCAATCGCCCGCTATGTGCTGAGCCCGCTCGCACAGCGTTCAATTGAAAAAATAGTAGAAGTAGTAGTAGTAGTAGTAGTAGTAGTAGTAGTAGTAGTAGTAGTAGTAGTAGTAGTAGTAGTAGTAGTAGTAGTAGTAGTAGTAGTAGTAGTAGTAATAGTTGTTGTTGTTGTTGTTGTTGTTGTTGGTAGTAGCTAGTAGCTAGTACCTAGTAGCTAGTAGTTAGCGTTAGTAGTTAGTAGTTAGTAGTTAGTAGTTAGTAGTTAGTAGTTGGTAGTTAGTAGTTAGTAGTTAGTAGTTAGTAGTTAGTAGTTAGTAGTTAGTAGGTAGTAGGTAGTAGTTAGTAGTTATAGTTATAGGTAGTAAGTAGTAAGTAGTAGTAGTAGTAGTAGTAGTTATAGGTAGTAAGTAGTAAGTAGTAGTAGTAGTAGTAGTAGTAGTAGTAGTAGTAGTAGTAGTAGTAGTAGTAGTAGTAGTAGTAGTAGTAGTAGTAGTAGTAGTAGTAGTAGTAGTAGTAGTAGTAGTAGTAGTAGTAGTAGTAGTAGTAGTAGTAGTAGTAGTAGTAGTAGTAGTAGTAGTAGTAGTAGTAGTAGTAGTAGTAGTAGTAGTAGTAGTAGTAGTAGTAGTAGTAGTAGTAGCAGTAGTAGTAGTAGTAGCAGTAGTAGTAGTAGTAGTGTTAGAAGTTGTAGTAGTAGTAGTAGTAGTAGTAGTAGTAGTAGTAGTAGTAGTAGTAGTAGTAGTAGTAGTAGTAGTAGTAGTAGTAGTAGATGCGTGGGGATTTGTTCTTGATGATGTTCCTTGTCGCCCACCCCACCGAGCTATATTGGGTAATGATGTGGTTGCCCTCTACAGACTCGATACGCTCTCTCCTCACTCCCACTCGCAAACGCTACTCCCAGGGCAGGCAGATCCAGAGCTCGCTTGTTTTCCACCTTCGCGGCCAGCGATGGATCGTCTGTGCTCGGGATGGCTCTGTTCCTTGGAAAGGTCACAGAAGACGAAAGCTATTTTAGCTATCGGCAATGCTTTCTAGAGCTTGTGCTCATTCTTGAGCCAAAGTTGCATAGGCGGCATATGGTATAAGATTGGTTCAGCACTGTGGTATGCGTAGCATGCCCACAGGCTTTCACCTAGAGATGGAAAACGCGTAGCGTGCCTCCACTCTTGACCTGTACAAGGCCATGCTCATAGCTCTTATCGTGACACCATGGAACTTGACTAGGCATGAGTGGCGTCTCCGATGGTACTCACCCGGAAGATGGCGCGATAGGAACACTAGGGATTGATCCGCCGCAACTTCGAAATATGGAATCAGAGCCTTGCATCCCAATTAGAAATGGCGTGACACTCATCTACGTCAGTGACGATCCCCTGAAATGACAAACGAATCAGGCGTCACCGAAGAAAAGTATTCGCAGTGAAGATCATGTGCGAATCGTAGAGGCCACGTACTGGACGAGGTAGCAGGTCACGTGTTGTGCTGCATCCATCTGCGTGTTGATGCAGGGTCACGTTCCCAGGGCCTGAGGTTGTCCTCTGGGTTTGGGGCCCTTTGCTTCCCCTTGTCCTTGCCTTTGTTCCTGCCCTTCCCGACGATGTAGTCATGGTAAGAATTGGCATTCCAGCCACGTACCATGCCTTTCACTTCGTTCGCGGGCCTTTGGGGCAGCTTTGGCTTTGGCAGCACGCTCGGTCTCTTCTGCCGTGACAGGTGTGTCCATGATGGAGGTCTGTCCGCGCGGAAGATACTTTTCTTCTCCACAAGGGCGATTCCTTCCTTGTAGAGATGTGGATGGATGCTTGCGGAGCCGCCGGAAATGATCTTCGGATTACCGATGTCAGCTCCTCCTTTTGCTGGCAGCTTTTTCTTGTCCTAACTACTCCGGGCAGCTTTTTTTCAGCTTTGCTTTGGCAGGGCAGCGTTGCTCCAGCTTTTCCGTCCACCTTTTCTTTACCTCGGACTCCGGGCCCACCTTTTCTTTAGCTTTCATTCACCTTTTCTTTAGCTTTCTTTCACCTTTGTTTCACCTTCTTTTCACAGTTTTTTTTACTTTTTTTGTAGCTTTTCCCTAGGAAAAGCTACATTTCCAGAGGGAGGGCCACGGGTTGGAAAAAAGCTAGGAAAAAGGTGCTCGGAAAACGTGAGACAAAGCTAGTAGCGGCGCGAGCGTGTTCACAGTGGGCGGCGACGCGGGGCGCGAGCGTGTGCGGGGAGTGTCGGGGGCCGCGTGGGGCGTGAGCGTGCGTGGGGCGTCGGGGCCAGGAGGGGAGTGGGGGGAGGGTACGAAGGGAAGGGTGCTTTGAACGGGGGGTGGGGCTGGAGTGGGTGGATGCGAAACGCCCAGACTGCAACAGAGCAGAGACTTGTCTAAGTCAGCAACAACAACAGTCACTATTCCGGACAAGCTACTAGTAACTACTAACTCCTGCTAGATTAGGAATTGTTCGGCCGGCTTGTTGAGAGGAGCCGGCGGGTTCAGGGGAGTTGATGTTATGTAACTGGTTTGTCGGTTGATGATGCTTTGATACAGCATGCATGCTCTTTGTTATACCTTCTCTCGATATGGTTACCTTTGTTCTACCTTCTCCCTGTAGCTTTATATTACCTTCTTGCCAGCTTTTTAATTATTTATGTTGAGATAGTAAATACCAAATAGACGTTCATAACCTTAGTTGTTCCTTAGTTGGGGCTGTTTGTTAGCCCCACAATCGGTACACAAGTACTGACGCCTTTCCCATGCACTGTCCTCAGATTCATCTGTAACATGTCTGGTCCTAGCATGAGCATGAACAAGGCTGCGAACATGTTCGGCAACTGACCTCCATGTGACATCAATGCAATGAAGCAAACTGCATTTCACTTTGCGTTTCGAAAAATCAGACATGTTCAACTCCAAACGTTCCGCATCAGGCATGTTCAAGTACACGATCCTACGTCCGACTGATTCGCCAGTAGCACCAACATGATTAGTGATCTTAGTTTTTCTCATTTTGCAACTCGAAACAAGCGCATGCAATTCCGGTCAAGACCAACATGAACATGAAGAAGGCATGTCAAGTGAAAATAGATATTGGAGAAAAAATTTTGAGGAGGCGTTTGAGAGATTTCAAAACAGTCCTAAAACTTTTGATGAAACGACCAGAACGATTTTCACCCCCCACGCCTTCGCTGCCTCCAGGACTAGCACCTGATCGCAAAAGCGATGCTACGAATAGCACAGGCGTGCGCAGGTCGTTCCAGCACAACTTCTTGATCATGCTGATGAGGCTGTCCTCATCGGCTTTAGAACCTATCACACCTTTGCACAAGATACGAGCGCAACCTTGGGCCCGACGTTGCCGTCACCCAACCCACAAAGGTCGACGATCATGCGGCCGGGTTTGCGCCCTTTGGTTTCCGACGGCATGGCGACCAGCCTTCCGTCACCCGTTGCCTGAAATTTCAGGGCTTTGAGTAACCTCCTGGAAACCTGACTGGTCAACTCGCACTTGTCTGATCGGTTCTTAGCGTCCGCATCATTGATGTGGGTGTGTTTCGCGGTACACATGTCGGACGACTTAGACTGCAACGCGACGTTTGCGGCAAAGAACTCCCATTCACTCTTGCAGTAGCCGAGCTCAACCGCGCTCCCGGGAACTTCAGGATCTCGGATGACGTGGCGTTGTCCATGGGTGCACCCTTGAATCTTGATGCTCTTCCACATGACATCGTCACATAGGCCCTTATACTGCTTGGTTTCCTGAACAGGTACGTGAGGAGGTACTTCAATGATGACTTGAGCCCCCCATTGAGCCGCTCTGCGCGCAATTCTTTGGACGACCTCCCCCCAGGGATAATCAGTCCGCGATTTGGCCTTTTCGGGGTTGCTGACGATTTTCCGACTCAACCATGAATTCTTCCCTAGCACCCCTGCGCCAATGAAAATCACGGAGTTAGGGTTGTGTTGCCTCGACTTCGCGACATCGAACAAGTAGGAGCACATGGCATCGTCAACTTCTCGTCCCGTACTGAGAACATTCACCTGAGATCCGGGGTCGTAATAAGGATCAGGGGCGTGTTGCATGACGCAGTCCTTGCCTGGAGCGTACTCGTTCCACCAGTTCTCCTCGTCGACCCCTACCAATGTCCATACCGTCACCGCCTTTGGAGCGTCTTCGATGGTGATTCGGTACTTCCACCGGCTGTACGGGTTCTTGTAAGTATGGACCAACCCTCCATCATGGTCGTAGAATTGGATTTCCAAGCCTTTCTTGCCGTCGCTTTCCGCAAACTCGACCGCATGAGGCACTATCGCTTCTCCATATCCTTGATATTCCCTTCTCTTTTCAGCCATTTCCTGCCACACATCCTCATACACAGCTGACCATTGATCGTAACCGAAGTGTGAAGCATGGCCTTTGGGCACGCCGTCGAAACAAAGAGGTAGTGTGAAGCCCTGATACCCCCTAAGGAGGGCACGCGACAGCGCGACAACCACCGCGCGCCACTTGGCGGGCAGGGCGCGCACGTAGAACTGCCCCAGAGGAGGTGCAGGAGGAGGCAAAACGACCTCCGACCCAGCGGCCGGTCGTAAGTTGCCCCGCACAGGATGGTACTGAAAGACGGCGCGCTCGACATAGCGGTCGAATTTCGCCGGCTGATCAGGGATGACGGCACGATCCTCCACTTGGTGCCGCTGCCCTTCACGAAGAATCCAAGTCGACCGAAGGTAACGACCCGGCGGCAACGCGGAAGGCGGCCCCCGCAACATGCGCGGAAACTTGACAACCATGATGGGGTCCACACTGTCGTGCTCCTGCAAGCCCTCCTTACTCGAAAGCCCAGCGCGATACAACACCTGAGGAAGAATAAGCGTTTCCGTGTAAGGAAAACAAGGAACCTCACTCTTGAACGAGTAATGTTGTTGCCCCTTCTCATCCGTGCTGGGATCCTGACGTGCCGCCAATCCAAGAAACCCGAAGAAACCAGCCAGGCCCCCCAAAAGCAACCCCGGCAAACCCAACCGAAACAGAAAACCCGAAGACGAGGCACCCTTGCAGCGGCACCCACTCTTTTCTGACTGGTGGATGGCACAGAGCTCCAGTACTCTGAAACAATGAAGACATCAGCTCCGATGCTGATAAATCGCTTCAGCTGCTGCTGAAAACCACTGCCACAGAGCTCCAGTACTCTGAAACAATGAAGACATCAGCTCCGATGCTGATAAATCGCTTCAGCTGCTGCTGAAAACCACTGCCCCCTGCAGACACAGGGTGGGAGGGTGGGAAAACAAGACTGCCGTCCGACAGCACTGCAGGCACTCGAGCAAGACCACTCGAACTACACAGTGGCACACGGACAGCTGTAGCAATCACACATGTCACGCCACATGCAACAACAAACATGCCTTGCCTAACGTGCCGCCAATCCAAGAAACCCGAAGAAACCAGCCAAGCCCCCCAAAAGCAACCCCGGCAAACCCAACCGAAACAGAAAACCCGAAGACGAGGCACCCTTGCAGCGGCACCCACTCTTTTCTGACTGGTGGATGGCACAGAGCTCCAGTACTCTGAAACATTGAAGACATCAGCTCCGATGCTGATAAATCGCTTCAGCTGCTGCTGAAAACCACTGCCACTCTCGAAGAGCAAGCAGCAGCAAGAGCGCCAAGCAGCAACATGCCAGGAGAACCTACACCCAAGGATCCCTGCATTTGAGCGTGTCTTCTTTGCGAGTCTTCGGAATGTGCAGTTTGCCCTTCGCCTTGGCCTCTCTGATCGAGCCGTAGAGATCGGATCCCAACTCAGGCAGGTCGGACAGCAACACGCCACTAAACTCATCCACCGAAAACCGCAACCGCTTGCGGTCGCTGAAGCCGGTGAAGTCACCATTAGTGAGCCTGTCCGCCTCGACATTCTGGAGCCTGGGAAGCCACCTCAACTGCAGCTCTGACGATCTCATCTGTAGCTGCATGGCGAGCTCCAACAGAAATGCACAGAGAGGGAACTTCGTCGTCAACAGCTTTGATACGGCAAACGTGTTGCCACGATTGTCGGTGCTGGCCGAACACGCGCAGCCGAGTTGTTGACCACTGGGCACATCAAAGAGTACAACTGCAGCCAAGGTTGCGAGAAGCTCCAAAGACGCAATGGCACGGTAAGACTCTCCAGCCAGAAACAGCCACTTGCCCGTCCTGTGCGAGATGCGTTCTGCGAACCAGCGACACTCCGACAGTTTGCCATTGTCTAACGCGAAGCCACCGATCCACACCTCGTCGCCTTCTGCACGGGCATCTGTCCGAAAGAGCTCGCGTTCTGTCTCGCAGTACTCGCCGACTGCCGCATTTCTCCCAAGCCTTTCAAATGACGCCTTCAAGAACTTCAATAGCACGATCACCAGCTTGGGTAAGGGACGACTATGGAAGGCTCCCATCGCCGCACTCCAGGCATACAGCGGCCCCAAGAGCGGACGGAAGTTGGGACCATCCTTGTCAACAGGCATGGTGTGTCCACACCACGTGCATCGATGACTTTTGCCCGATTGCGCCGGAGCGCGAGCTGGGTGATGTTTAGTCTCCTCAGCCGGACTCGGCGATGGTACCGTTTTGAATTTTGTCGGATCAAACCCGGTCACGTCGCAGTACTTCTTGACCGTCATGTCCAGGTAAGTCTCCATGTCGTAGGTAACAGTTTGCACCTTCGTTTTGTCATGCAACGTTGCCTCGCCTTTGGAGATGCGACAACCCAGTACAGGCCCAGTGGTATTTCTTCTTCCAATCGAAGTTCTTGGCGCAACATATCCCAACCCTTTGGAAGATGCTCCTTGGGTCCTGCCATCTTTAAATCATCCACGTAGATGACAAGCAGAAGCTTCATTTGTGGGTGGAAATACAATGATGGCCATTCATCACCAGGTGGCTTGAACCCTACTTTCTGTACCGCTGTGTGGCAATGTTGTTCCCACATCGTTCCTGCGTCAGGGTGTCCGTATAGGGCTTTGACCAATCGGCACACAGGCCTACGGAATTTATGCCGATTTGCTGATGGATGCCATGCTTCATCAGGTAGTTCGACCCAACACGGAGTGCCAGATAGTTTTGCCTGCATGTACGCTTGGATAGCATCCGCCATCTGCACATCGTTACCAGGAAGACAACCATAGTAATCTGCCCGCCGTGAGGCATCGAACGCGGCCGGGGAATTTCCCAGGTCCTGGAACAACGCAGCTTCCATGATTTGGTCTTTGACCTGATCACCGAGTAATACACCCCGCCCTTTGAACTTCCTGGCAGGATCGTCCTCTTTGAGCTGGTAGTTCTTCTCGTAGATAAGTCCATGCACGCGTGCCATGTGCACCTTTTCACCTTCCTTCTTTGCCTCAGCAACAACGTCATCGTACTCACGCGTGGTAGAGAAGTCAAACACCTCTTGATCCCATAAACCTTTCCATTCTTTCATGAACGCTTCCATAGCTTTGGGATTGTTGAGCATCTCTTTGCGTGTCACTGGTCGTGTCACCATGGCATTGAAGCATGACTTCACTGCAGGATTCTTTTCCCGATGTGCGTTTCCGTTGGAAGTCGCACACGGCATAGACGGGATCCAATTGTCATCAAAGACCATGTGTGCCGGAACTGCTGGTACGACATCCGACATGAATCTTCCCCTCATACTGTTCTGCAATTTCTTGATCAAGCTGGCGTTTCCTTTCGTCATGGATCGAACTGTCAAAATTCACGGGCGTGGGTCTCGTACTTAAGTTGGAGTTGAAACCCTTTAGTGATGCAAGTACACCGTCAAGATCGACAGGTCTGGAAGAGCTAGTTGACGCTGTGGAGTTTCCTCCCAACATACCGCGATCCTCCAGAAGCTCGTGCAACTGTCGATCAGGTACGGCTTTTGCATCATTCGGTCTCTGGGTAGGTCCGCTTCGGATGCCAAATAACATCGCTGCACTAGGCGTAGTACGCTCAGGTGCTGGGATACCGGTACTAGGCACGTAGTGCGCAGGTACCGTACCCTCTGCGATCGGTGGTACTCCCTGAAGCGACTGGACCTCGCCCTTCCCGTTGCTGTTCGAGTTGCCCTCACTCGTGATCTTCGTGTCGTTCGGAGCAAGGTTCCTGTTTTTGGAACCCCCTGATGCCCATGATATTTTATACATGCTCTTGATGCAGAGCTGCGTGTTTGAAGTATTAATTAACTTCTTCTGCGAACTAACTGTTTCTATCTATGCTACTCAGTACAGAAGCACATCACATGATGCACACGTACGTGTTGTGCTGTGCGTTTGAAGAGTAGCTGTAGGTGTAGGGGAAGGGCACTGGCCCGAAACAAGAACGAAGTCAAGACCTCGTAAAAAGAAAGCGAAGAGGCTACGGGGCAGCCATGTAAAGGGCTAGTGCAAGTAGTTTCACGACACGTTCGCATGCATGTTTTTGCAGTTGACATATGCTTGTCTCAAAGATGCCAAGCATGTCGGAGAAGCCATTTACACGACGAAACCGCGAATGGCTCAAGTACGAGAAAAGGCCGTGGGCCGAGTGAGGGGTTTTTGGTTCGTTGAGGGTTTGTTCAGGGTGTCCCGTCGGTTCAGGTGCGCAGCTTGTGCAGTGCTCTTGTACACACCTTCGGTAAACCCCAAAAAACCCTTAAAAAGCCTAAGCGCGTGCGGACTACTGCAGTCGAGCAAGACCACGACATTGCAGAGTTCCTTCAGTGCGACGGACTAAGATCACGACATTGCAGAGTTACTTCAGTGCACGGGAGCACTGGCAGAGATTTTGGTTGTAGTGATTTTTAGGCCGTTTGGTTACCCTAGTGTTTTCCCGATCCCGGTTTAGGAGGTCCTTATCGTACCCTAAAAGGCTCAAACGTCAAGTCGGTGACAGTGGTCACGACTCAGAGCTCAGGGACTTCAGATTCCGATGGAGCTATCACCAGTTCCTACGCATTATTCTGTAGTCACCGATGGGAGCCATCATGGAAGCCCATATCAACAACAGGTTATGACTGCCCAAGCTACCCAAGAGAATAGTGCTTCGCCAGGTACTTATCATGCCACCATGAATGTGCAAACTCTTCAGAGGATGCAGGTCGAGATTCCACTTGAGGTTTTGCGTAGCTTCCAGCAAGCAACTGCTTTTGATCAGGCAGCGCTGTCTGACTTGAGTGCCGCTGTGCAGGAGCTGCATGATCGACTCCAGTACCGCACTGGACTTTTGGGATCCGCCGTTGAAAATGTTCATAGTGGGTATCAGAGGGTACTTGATGAATTGCAAACCATGAGTGGTGCCGTGGACGCACAGCATCGCGTGATCCAAGCGTTGATTCGAAGCCGTGATGAAATGCATGAGCAGATCGAATCAGTGAAAAGTGACCTTCAGGGCAGAGTGGATCTTCTTGAACGTGCACAGATGGGTACTAAGCAATGGCAGGCCCAGGTTGAGGCGCATATCTTGAAGATAGACAACACTTTGCATATGATGACCGAGCGCCAACAACGATCGGATGCAAGGTCCGAGGCAATGTATCAGGCGTTCAGCGATCCGCCGGCTGATGCCGCTTCTTCCAGTGCTAACGCTCGTATCGCAGTGCTTGAGAAGGAGTTGTCGGAGTTGCATAACAAACATGAGCAATTGCTGAATCATGTGGAGCGTCTTCGTGTAGACGATCCTCCAGAGCCGCCAGCAGCAGCATGGCCCACGTGGACTTGGCCGGAGTATCAGGGTATGCATTGGCCTACGTTCGAAGTCCCCCCAGGTTTGAATAGTAACGCTGAGTTCTTCAACATAGGTTCTCCTGGAACGTTTGAGGGAAATCAACAGGGCGTGGAAGCTGATTTTGACTTGTGGGGCGATGCATGCTATGCTGAGCAGGCAGCTGGAATGGCTGCCAATCAAGGGGCTGCAATGGCTGGGACACAGACCGCAGGAGGAGCAGGTGCAATCCCGAGTGCAACGGCACCTGAAGTGCCTGCTGCGCCTGCTACCAATCAGTCTGTTCCGGTGGTGCAAACCACAAATGCGAAGCAAGATCCTGATGATCTTGATCTCATCCCAAATGAGAGGTGGAAATGCCTGCTTGAGGTTCCGGGTTTTGATCCTAAAGACGGCGCGGGTTCGCCATGGGAGCTAGGCCTGAGATTTGATGTGTGGAAAAAACAATTCCTTACATTGGCCTCAAATGTTCATTCCAGGTTTGCTGACTTCGTATCCTTGTGTTTTAAAAAGGCGCAAGAACGACATGATGTGCAGGCCGAGGGACGACAGGCACCACCGCTTGAACCAGTTTTGGGTTTCCCAGCGATGTTCGAATCGAGACTTGTGATGGTGTTACTTCGGGTGTTGCCTGACAGCATCAAGACGCCAGCACTTGAATCAGACGAGGGAGGCCAGAAGATCGCATCAATGAGACTGCTTGAAGAATTGTACTTGTGCGTCAGACCAGGAGGCTTGGAGGAACAGCAAACTTTAGTCAGATTCTTGCGGCAGGTGAATCCGGTAGCAACAGCTCGCGAGGCCATAGAACTGTTGCGTCGATGGAGGCTCGCCAAGAATAGGATTGCTTCGTTGTCTCTTCCTGAAGTGCCGGCGTATGAGCAAATTAGCGGTATTCAGAAGATGCTTAGAAACTTAGAGAGGAAGCATGATAGCCTTAGGACCCGACTTTCCTTGATTCGCATCCACCCTGATGTGCAGTTGGCTCGCCCGCAAGGGGTGATGATGGTCCTGGAGACCGTGGAACAGGAACTTCGGCAAATTGCTGCCGATGAAATGGCTAGGGATAATGCCGGAGATAATTCCAACCATCCTAGCGGTAACCAGGCTAAGGGAGCTGATCAGAAGGGTAAGGATAAGGGAAAGGGCAAGGGAGATGGAAAGGGCAAGCAAGATGAGTCTAAGTCCACCCCTAATCCCAAGGGCAACCCTAAGGGCAATCAAAAAAATGAAAAACCAGACGCGCAACCCAAGCGAAAGTGCATCTTTCATGGCAGAAAATCAGGCTGTCGACATGGAGATAAGTGCGCATACCTTCATGAGGGCCCTTCCGGTGCTGCCAGTGAGAAACCGCAAGGTAATCAGGCTCTCCTTGGAGCCGAGGCCCAGAAGGCTAATGCAAAAGGTGCTCCAAAGGCCAAGGCAAAGCAGTCTGCTAAGGCAGCATCTTCAGTGGTGATGTCGTCGTTTGCTGGCATGCTTAAGTCAGGACCCACAGAGAGCAATCCATTTCCGCATCGCCAGATTCCAGAGTGGCCACTGTGGATGTGTGAGCTGACTGAAGAGCAATATCACTTGTGGCAAAGGGATCCATTTGGAATGACAGGTTACTTCACTGAGGTTGAGAATGGCCAGTTCAGTCAGAAAAGGCAGGACCTTGAGGCTAACCTTTGGATACATCTTAGTGAAAGTTGCCTTGAACAGTGGATTCCAGATTGGTTGCACGGTGCTGGCATGCGCATGTTCTCCGCTGCAGGGCTTATCGAAGCACAAGTTGTATCCTCATGGCAAGGGTACACATGTGAGCATGAGCCGGGCTTCCTTGTTGCGACAAGTCTTGAATCTGACAATCCTGTGTATCGCGTGTTGGTGCTTGCAGCCAATCGGCCTGGAACCCTTGTCACCTTCAACGATATCCAGAAAGCCAGACAGGAAAAGGATCGCAGGTTTGGAAGCCGAAATGTTGCAGAAGGCGCGCTTGAGGCTGAATGGATGCAGGTTGCAGCCGAGGCAAATGAGACTTCGGAACCAATGTATGTCTCAGACCCAACAGAGTCTGAGGAGGAGTCTGACACAGAGGTGAGGACATTGTCTTCGCTTGATACTGTTTCGTCTAGTGAAGAGTCGGAACCGGAAATGCCTAAACGGGGAATGATCTGGGGAGTGCACTTGTCTGATGAATCGTTTCGTGCGTGGATCAGGCCAGGAACCCTTGGAGTGAACAATGAGGAACCATTCATTCCTGTGATCGGTGATGAAGGGCTTGAGATGAGAGCTTGGAGGACCTTGATGTGGGTTCGACAGCGCAATGTATGGCAAGATGAACCTATTGATATTAGTTACGGTCAGTTCATCACGTACACCAAGGAAGTGCGGGTTCAAACTGGGCCTAGGGTGTTTAGTGATGGATACGCAGTATGTGTTCACGACCGGAAGGCCGATAGGAATATCTTGTTAGGACTGTGTGCTTATCCGAGTAGGCCGTGGATCACTTTGGAGCCCATCACTGTTGAGGCGCGCAGGGGAGCCCCAGAGGCTCGAGCACCGACGGTTCCTCCTCCCCCAGGCTATGGTGGAGCTGAAGCCAATCAGGCTCACAGTGCTACACTTCATGTGTCAAGTGACAAAGGGGTCCTATTGGATTCCGGAGCCAATGAAATCCTCAGACAGCAAGAGAACAGACCGTCGCGATCGCAACCGCTTCCGCTTACCTTAGCAAATGGATCTTCGATTGATGCATTCAGAACAAAGGAAGGCGAGGTGGTGGTTGTAGGGGTTGAGAATGGGGAGATAATCTGCGGGGTCAATAGGCTAGTTCAGGTTGGATGCAAGTTTGAATGGGATTACATCAACGGCCCTAGACTGCACCTTCCATCCGAACTCGGAGGTGACACCGTACAGCTGCGCGAGGTGAATGGACTGCCTTTTATGACCCGTAATACCTTCCTTAAGCTCAGGCCCTTCATGACGCAACATTGGAAAAAACACCACACATCGCGAGTCGCTGCGATCGCGGAGTCATCTTCAGAAGTGTGCAAAATCTTGAGTTGGACGGATCTTGATCATGTGATCAGCGCTCAGGAGGAGACAGCAGTTCAGGCCGCATCAGTTGAGCAGCCAGGTGAGGAGTTTGCCAAGACTCTGCTTGATAAGAGCTGTCTTACGTATGCTGATGTCCTGCAGGCCATCAATCAGGCCAACTTGAAACCGACCATTTCAAATCGCATGAACAAGATAGAGGGCACTCAAGAGAAGGTTTCCTTGTGGGTGTTTGGAGCGTGGGTGAAAGGGGGTTTGAGAGGGATTACGTCGTTGACTCGACAACATCCTTATCTTACGAGGGTTCTAGTGAAGTACATGAAGGCGAACACTTCGAATCCTTTCCTTTCGGTTGTGGTTTCACGTGATTGTGTTTTCAGGCCGCATAAGGATCCCAACGACCACAACAATCAAACCACCCTCATTGGTCTTACCAAGCACTGCGGAGGTGAATTGTGGATAGAAGACGAGAATGGAACTGAGCTGAGGACTGTGTCTTCAGACGAGCCGCCCAAGCTGGGCACATTGCACGCAACAGCTGGAGGACAGGTCGTTTCGTTTTGGGGCCAGAAGCTTCATGGGACAGAACCTTACACGGGCTCTAGAGTTGTGGAGATTGCTTATGTGCCGCGGAGCTGGGAGAAGCTATCAGATGCTGACATAGACGCCTTGAAGGATTTAGGTTTTCGGTTGCCTAGTGGAGGTAGTCATAAGGTTAAGTCCTTGACCCAAGGTCCAGCCGGATCACCCGACCCTAAGGACCCTACGCCTGATTCCACTCAAGGTCCAGCCGGATCACCTGACCTTAAGGACCCTAAGCCCAAATCCCAACTTGGTCCATCCGGATCACCCGACCCTAAATCTGCTGAGCCTGAGAGCACGGCGACTGAAGCCGAAGAGCAGCGTGAGGAGCCAGACCGGGACGGGGATTTGTTCAGGGATTTCGGAGTGGTTGGGGATGAGTGTCTGGAAGACTTAGGAGAAAGCCATGGATCCCAAGCCGCAGCCGTTTGCCATGGACTTGCTGATTACAAGGCGAGAGGCGTCAAGAAGCCTCATCGAAGAATCAAAGTCAACGACTTGTCAACTGGAGTTCTCTCGATAGACATTGCGGGCCCATATCAAGGGTCATGTGATGGGAATCGCTTTGTGCTTGTGGGAGCCTTCAGGACCAACGACAATCATGTCTTGCCTTTTATTCGCTGTCTGAAAAGAAGATTGTGGGAACATGTTGATGCAGGAATAGCTTCAATCTTGAGCGAACTTTATGCATTGGTCGGAGAAAGGGCTGTCGTGCGCATCCACTCTGACAGGGCGAAGGAGTTCTTGGCGACAGGAGTCGTGCAACACTTGAACGAGGCGGGAGTGCATCAGACCACAACTTCAGGACACGATCCGGCGGCCAACGGATTGGCTGAGAGGATGGTGGGACTGTTGAAACAGCAGGTCCGAGAGTTCATTGTCAAGGGGCAGGTACCAATGAAATACTGGCCTTACTTGTTCAGTGAAGCGGCGCGTGGCATGAGAGATTTAGTGCTCGGACCATCGTGGCAAGGATCTCTTCCCTATCCGGGAGAGGCGGTGGCAGTGAAGGTCATAGACCCTGCACCACTGGATGCTCGGGCTGAACCGGGAATGTTTCTGGGGCGAGCGGATACAGCTACCCATGGAGCATTTGTGCAAGTGCATCGCAATGGAAAAGCAGAGGTGATATTGACTAGACTTCCTGCGCTCTTAAAGGAGACAGACAAGCAGTGGAGAACATTCACATCTGAATGCGGAGATCTTATCTGGGTGTCTAGCGCCGGAGAAGCTAGAAATGCTGATGCCGTACGTGATCTGGGCATTGACCTGGGACTACTGACTGTGGAAGAAGCTCAGAGGGGTTGCAGTCCAATGGATGGTTTTCCTGTGGTTGCAGCGATGACTTCGATTCCTGAGAAGGGCAGCAATATTGCTAAGGAAAAATACACAGTGGTCAACGCGGCATTTGAAGATGAGATGACAGACGCTGAGGAGATGCTGAAGATTTTAGCTGGTCAGCGTGCATCCGCTGAGATTGTGGACACTAGCGTTTTCTTTAAGGGAACAGAAGCTGAGCGAGCCAAGTGGATTGAAGCGGCCAAGAAAGAGATGGCCACCATGCATGAACAGGTTGTTTGGAACGAGCTGCAGGAGTCGAACATCAGGTCGGAGCTGGGATTGAAAGAAAAAGATCCTTTACCTCCAATCCTTCCTATGAGGTTGGTGATGGCGAAGAAGCCAGATCTTGATGCTGAGGCTGAGTCTAAGGGCGGAGCTACGCTTGAAGCTGAGGCTGCAGAGGCTGCGTTCAAGGCCCGAGTACGACTTGTAGCATGCGGAAATTTTCAACCCAATGGCGAGATCGATGAGGATGAGATTGCGTGTGAAAACCTGAATCCGGAAGCCCTGCGACTGATCTATGGAAGGCTGGCTTCGGAGCCGGACTGGGAGGGTCTGACTCTGGACATTTCAGCTGCATTTCTTAATAGCCTACTGCCAAAGCACGAGCGCATACTGCTTCGACCACCTGCAGTACTTGTGAAGCTGGGATTGGTTCCGCCGGGAGTGCTGTTCTATGCCAACAAATCCATCTATGGTCTGAGGAGAGGGCCGAAGGATTGGCAGACAGAGCGGACCGAGAAGCTTCATATGGCAGTGGCACCAGCGGGCGATGCATGCAAATATGGCGATCTTAAACTTGAGGAACTTGAGGAGTGCAAAGGGGTTTTTGTCATTAAGGATACTGCTTCACAGAAGGTGGTGGGAATTTTGGCAATGTTCGTCGATGATGCTTTCATCTTTGGACCCCGAGAGATTACCTTAAGAATCAAGCAGTTGATCACGCAGACTTGGAAATGCCAGGTGCAGGGATTCTTGACACGCAGTGCAGATGCAGAGATCAAGGATGGCGATGAGGTCATCAAGAAAGTCGATGAGATCACATTCTTGGGAACACAGGTGTCTCTTCATGAAGATGGGGTTCATGTTTCCCAACGGAAGTGGCTGGTGAGAGAACTGCATCGGAGAGGATTCGTTCATCTTCGAGGCAGTGAATCCTTGCCAAATGTGGACATGACGCAGATTCCTTTGATGCCGAAGGACGCTCCAGGTTTCGCGAACTTCTTGAAGAAGGCCCAGGGAGAAATCGGAAGCTTGCAGTGGCTGGGACTTAAGACCAGGCCGGACATTCAGGCTTGTGTTGGAATTCTTGCTTCGCTGCAGACTTGGAATCCTGAATGGGTGGTTAACGCTTCAAAGGGAGTTTGGCGATACTTGAGGGCGACGGTGTGGTCGGAAATGATTCACCACGAAGGAGGCTCCTTGGACATCTATGCCGAATCAGATGCTAGTCTTGCTCCGTCGGGTTCCCGATCTAGGACTGGGGTGGTTATTAGTGTAGGTCAGAACATCGTCTTCTGGAAATCATGTCGGCAGAATCTTACGGCGTATTCGACTTGTGAAGCCGAAACCGATGCATGCGCGACTACGCTCTACGAAGCCGGCAGAATCGCGGGGATGATCGAAGCGATAACCGGATACAAACCCAAGTTAGTCCTGGTTGGAGATAATGCGGCAGCCGTGACGGCCATTACCAAGCCGGACTTTAACCCACTCACCTGGAGAACGAGGCATTTCGCTATGAGGTGTGCGTGGGTGCGGGACATGGTGCATCGCGGCTACAAGGACGCAAGCATTTCGGACATCACGTGTGAGTGGAAGTCTGGAGCGGAGCTTACAGCAGATGCTCTCACGAAGATATTGCCCAGGCAACGGCTTGAGAAACTTCGAGGACGGCTCGGAGTACATGTGCGCCGACTAGGGCGATGAGCTTTTGATCATGCGGCACGGGGGACAAAGCTTCCAGCACCACGAAACCGTGGAGCCGGAAAGGAGGAGTGTTTTTGGAACCCCCTGATGCCCATGATATTTTATACATGCTCTTGATGCAGAGCTGCGTGTTTGAAGTATTAATTAACTTCTTCTGCGAACTAACTGTTTCTATCTATGCTACTCAGTACAGAAGCACATCACATGATGCACACGTACGTGTTGTGCTGTGCGTTTGAAGAGTAGCTGTAGGTGTAGGGGAAGGGCACTGGCCCGAAACAAGAACGAAGTCAAGACCTCGTAAAAAGAAAGCGAAGAGGCTACGGGGCAGCCATGTAAAGGGCTAGTGCAAGTAGTTTCACGACACGTTCGCATGCATGTTTTTGCAGTTGACATATGCTTGTCTCAAAGATGCCAAGCATGTCGGAGAAGCCATTTACACGACGAAACCGCGAATGGCTCAAGTACGAGAAAAGGCCGTGGGCCGAGTGAGGGGTTTTTGGTTCGTTGAGGGTTTGTTCAGGGTGTCCCGTCGGTTCAGGTGCGCAGCTTGTGCAGTGCTCTTGTACACACCTTCGGTAAACCCCAAAAAACCCTTAAAAAGCCCAAGCGCGTGCGGACTACTGCAGTCGAGCAAGACCACGACATTGCAGAGTTCCTTCAGTGCGACGGACTAAGATCACGACATTGCAGAGTTACTTCAGTGCACGGGAGCACTGGCAGAGATTTTGGTTGTAGTGATTTTTAGGCCGTTTGGTTACCCTAGTGTTTTCCCGATCCCGGTTTAGGAGGTCCTTATCGTACCCTAAAAGGCTCAAACGTCAAGTCGGTGACAGTGGTCACGACTCAGAGCTCAGGGACTTCAGATTCCGATGGAGCTATCACCAGTTCCTACGCATTATTCTGTAGTCACCGATGGGAGCCATCATGGAAGCCCATATCAACAACAGTTCCTGTCTTTGCTCGATTCGGAGAATGCGAACTTCCCTTTGGCGACTGGACTAACCTGACTAGGTGAGCGTGCTTCAGGGGATCGTACCGCAACTCCTACGGAAAATGCTGGTACTACATCCTTTCCTACGTGTTCCCAGCCCGACTCAGTCGTTCTTGAAGACATTGGTCCGCTTGGTGGACGGAACGATCCAACATGCAAGTTGGTACTCCGCGCCGCCTCAAGCTCACTGTGTGTCCTTGATTGGAGATCTTCTGGTGCCTTAAGTGCTCTCCTGAGTTCGTTCAGCTCATCATGCAAAGTCGGCAATGCCTGTCTTGCTTGATCTTCATGCTGTTGAAGTTGAACTTCTGCATCATGCATCCTCTTCACTGCCATTCTGCGGAATTCTTGTTCTTCACCGAGGCGCTCACGAAGTCGATGTTGTTCCTGATCCATGGTGGCTTGATTACCTGCCAATCCTTGGATCTCGTTCATGACTCGCAATTCCTGGTTCCTGGCGAGAATGAACCGCTCTTGCATGGCATGCATGGCCTGCTCTGAGCTAGCCGTGCTTGATCGGAGGAACAAGTTCTCTCTCTGGCCTGTTCATGAAGTTCCTGTGTCAGATGCTCATACTCTCGTGCCATGAGTTCTCCATCACCTTGAGCTCGTGCTTCCAACTGCACAAAGTTTGTAGCTGCTTCAGAGCGAACCACGTGTAGCTGTTGAGCCAGCTCCTCGGCAATAGTATGACCCTGACGTTGCTGAGCTGAGTTCTGTTCATCCATGCGAGACAATGCTGCTTCATAGTCACGCTTCATCTCCTGATTGACATTGTTGATATGCCGCATGGCCAAGCATGCGTGGTCACGTTGTCGTTCCAATTCTTTGATGCGAATTCCAGATCCTTCGTCTTCCTGCTGCATCTCCCTGATCTTTTCCACCAGGTTTGTACGACGCTCTCGTATTCCTGCACTTCGCTTCGGTAGTACATCTGCTGCGCAAGATTCGAGGCTTCGACCTGTTGTCTCAGCGTCATTTCCTGATAGAGATTCGGATCATCCTTGATAGCCGGGGTCGCCACCGATGATGCATCACCTCGTACCGGAATGAGTCATATCCGCGTCATCGGGGTCATGGGGATGGTTCATGACGATTTTCTTCCATGTCATGGATGTCTCTCGGGCCCTGGCTGTTGATGTCCTAGATCGTGCTGAAGAGCTTCTGGAAGATGATGGTCTTGACGCCTTCTCCATAGTCCTCACTCCTCTGTCCTTTGCCCTCGACGGTGTCCTGGGCACCTGAAAACCAGATGTCTCGGAACGTCGATCTGTAGCCTTGCCCGTCCTCGATCCTGAAGATGTCGGACGCGAAGGCGTGGATGCTCTTGGTGCACCTTTTGCTTTTGCTTTGGGAACTGCCTTTGCGATGGCAAGAGTAGAAGATTGACCTTTGTCATCTTCAGTGGAGCTATCAACGGATTGCACCACAGTGTCGTCAGCAGTCGAATCACCGATTGCTGGCGCTGCCACGTCGGCACCGAAAGTCATTGTCGTATCTTGACTCGATCCAGAGTTCATCGTGGTAGTGATAGATCAAGTAGTCTTTGCTGTAAGTAGGCAGAGCCTGCGGCTGATAACCTGCGTGGGGATTTGTTCTAGATGATGTTCCTTGTCGCTCACCCCACCGAGCTATATTGGGTAATGATGTGGTTGCCCTCTACAGACTCGAAACGCTCTCTCCTCACTCCCACTTGGAAGCGCTATACTCCCAGGGCAGGCAGATCCAGAGCTCGCTTGTTTTCCACCTTCGCGGCCAGCGATGGATCGTCTGTGCTCGGGATGGCTCTGTTCCTTGGAAAGGTCACAGAAGACGAAAGCTATTTTAGCTATCGGCAATGCTTTCTAGAGCTTGTGCTCATTCTTGAGCCAAAGTTGCATAGGCGGCATATGGTAAGATTGGTTCAGCACTGTGGTATGCGTAGCATGCCCACAGGCTTTCACCTAGAGATGGAGAACGCGTAGCGTGCCTCCACTCTTGACCTGTACAAGGCCATGCTCATAGCTCTTATCGTGACACCATAGAACTTGACTAGGCATCGCAGTCCGTTCGCAGAAGAAGTAGTAGTAGTAGTAGTAGTAGTAGTAGTAGTAGTAGTAGTAGTAGTAGTAGTAGTAGTAGTAGTAGTAGTAGTAGTAGTAGTAGTAGGTAGTGGTAGTGGTAGTGGTAGTGGTAGTGGTAGTGGTAGTAGTACTCACTCGAACGCCGTATCGGATCCGGGGTCGATACACTGCGAGGACAGGCGAGCGCCCGGCGACCTTGTCGCACCATATATTATGGTTCCTTTCCAACTATAACTACAGGCCAATGGAAAAGCCTTTAGTCCATCTCGTCCAAAACGTGAGGCAGGTAGAGATTCCTGCCTTGAGCATGAGCTGAGTCTCCCTGCTCCGCATTGGTAGCCGAAGACATTCCCATAGGCACCACAGTGCTCACAGGATATGTCTGGGGCTGGGGCTCGACCGCCTGTGGTGTCCCCATCGAGGTCTGTGAGCCAGCGGTCGTCGTCCAGGCCGTCAGCTGCACGACCGAAGAAGAGGAAGCAGTCTGTGGCATTGGTGAAATCCCCGAAGACGCAGAAGACGAAGCTGCTGCGTTGGCACCCTGGGCACCGCTCAGGTTTGAAGCAGGTGGCATCATCTGAACTCCAGCCTGTGCGCTCACCTGCCGATGGCACCTGAAAGTGTGAACATGCCCTCCGGAACTGCCACAACGCGAGCAGCAGGTTAAGTGCATCCCGTTGGTGCCACGAGTACAGCTCCTGGTACGACACTGAAACCGAAGTGACGGAACCCCGTGTTGCGAGCCGGAGGTGTCGCCCGGAGCTGAAGCCGGGCCTGAGAGAGTCGATCCTGAAAGAGCTTCCGACCTGAGAAGCCGCTGCACACTATCGCACCTGCGGGAGTGGAAGCGTCCAGCCGTATGCCGACATGGCGTACAGCAGTGCCTGTGTCCACTCATTAAGTATTGCAGGGCACAGCTGGGAGTGCTGCACGTTTGCAACACTCGCTGCCACTGCTCATCGGCACGACCATCCATGCAAGGCGACCTCAGGAAGGCAGGGGCTTAAGGAGGGCCTAATGGGGAGAGTGACGCATGCATTGCAGAGCGAGGTACAGCAACGCAACTGCCTACAACCGCATGCGAGGGCATTTAATGCATCGGTACCGGCTGTGGGTCAAGCGATTTTTTCTGGATGCCGCATTCAGCCGTGCTTGTCTTGGCTGGTGGTTCCGACCCCTTTACCAGCACTAAACCCCTAGACAAAAGCACACACTTCAGGGTACCGGTGGCACAAAGCCCAAGTCTTCCAAGGCCTGTCGAAAGGGAAGAGCAACATTGCATGCGTGAGCCGGGGAGTAGGCTACAAGAATGACTCTGTTTCCCTGCTCCCAGGCCAAGGTCTTATGTAGGCAGCGTTTACCATTGAAGAGGACAGCCTGACCGGAGGCGGCGAAGGTTTCACCCGCCACCAGATTGCCATTGTGTTCTTCAAACACTGTGCCTTTGGGCTGCTCTATCCATAGCTCTCCTCGCTCATAGTGGGACAGTCCCACCAACAGAGAGTCGGCATCGCTGTTCCAGCGGTCCACATGAATGTCCACAGAGTTGTTGGACGCCAGCATGATCGATGTCCAACGTAAACCGGGATAGATGGCATAAACCATCCGGTTGAGCAGTCGACAAACGTTGCGAAGCTGGGCAGTGTTTTTACTCATGCCCAGAATGCCGCCTTTCCCGTAAAGCCCCAAAACTAGAGAGTCCCCAGAGGCGTGTAGACGAGGATCAGGCGCAAAGGGCAACGCAGCCACCGTCGTGCGACACATGGTCCATAGCGGACCCTTGCGCTCACTCAGAATGTGCCAGGCAAGTTCTTCCGCCGGCAACATGGCAGCATAAGGGCAGCCGATCGGCGGAGGCAGTATGATACATTCATCTTCACCAGACCACAGCGGCAGACAATCTACGTACCGTAGGTATGCACTTCGCTCCGATTCTGATAGGTGATTCTGCGCAAAGGCAATGATATCATTTCTGGATGCCATGGCGAGCGCGTGCGGGAGACGGATGTCTGACCCGCCACTGGCATGATCCCGCAAGGCCATCAAAAGCAATCTTTCCTCGATCGCCATCTGCAGGAAAGAAGCAGGAAGCTCGATAGGCCTAGCCATGACTGTTGGCTCTCCGTTCAGCGCTAGAGAAAAGAGCTATGCTGAAAGCCGCGCACACACACAAGCACACTGGCGACCGGCAGCAGCGAAGCTCAGCTGATTGAAACGGACAGAAAGCTGAGTGGCCTGCAGTTCGGGACCCGGCACGAGTGCCCAAGCGGTCCCCCGGTGGGTGGCTACCCTGACCACCTACCGAATCCTTTGTGAAGCGGCTATAGAGAGTTGACATGCAGGCCCACAGCGATCATCGTGGTGCAACGAGATGGTAAAAAAGGTCAGACTCGGAGGTCTGCAGGCAATAACAGACTGGCTGGGCAGAGACCCGGAGGAGGTGAGAGAGAGAGAGAGAGAGGGAGAAAGCGAGAGAGGACGAGAGAGAGAAAGAGGGCAAAAGGGCGTGATGGCACTTTTTGGCAGTGCTTGGCCATTGTCAGCGCAGGCGGTGCACTAGAACTGCTCTTCGGCAGAGATACCCCTGCAGGTGACAGTAATCTCCCGCTAGACCAACACATCCCGAACCAGCCCCACGAGGTAGCCCTGGTTGTGGATGTCACGCAAGTCAGAAGGCCTAGCAACCCGCGGGAGACTATCGTCATTGCAAACATGAAATTGCCAGTTAGCCGAGGCCGTGTTACCTTGAGTGGTGCTGAGTGCAACCTGGTAGTGGCCAGCAGTGGGTGTGAGTCCATGGTGATAAATGACGTATGCCACCCGAAAGCGCTGGTGACACAGCTCGACATCAGCACTGGTCTCGAAAACTGGCATCACGATCGGCTCACCTGGCTGTATGGGAATGGGTCGGGTGTCCTTGCTGGGGTGACCGTTAAGGATAGCATAGCGTTTGAGCTGCAGCATGAGTACTCCCGCATGTCGCACTAGAGCATGTACGGACTCACGGGCACTCCATCGATCAACAAGTTCCTGAAGGGAGTTGCCTTGAAGATCCAGTAGAATGGGCGCCACCAGCGGGCCTTCATCCGTAATCAGAATGGGGTTGCTCATGCGCGACTGCCACGTGCCTACGAAAGCCGCTGGTGAGGATTTCTGCAGCAGGTGTGTCATGAACTCACAAACATCATGCTGAGAGCTAAGTCGACTCCATCCTCGAAGCAGTGGGCTCCATGGGAGACAGCTAGGAAGGTATGGTTTACCAGTCTTAAATACAGGCTTGCAGGCAGCCTGTGCTGCCCCCAGGCATTCCCGCGGAGACGCGGTGAGTACGCTCAGCCAGCAGACAGCCTGAACCGAGGCATTCAAATAGCACACTGCATGAGGGTTCTTAAGACGCGCAGGGATCGATTGCAGTGGTGTGCCCGCAATGGGAAGCTGAAGGCATGGCTGTACTGGCATGAACGTCTGGCCTGAGCATCATTGCTGGGAGCTGCCCTTCTTGGAGCCTCTCCCCCACTGCTGATTGCGACGGGTCCAGTCGGTGAAGCTCGTTCCCAGATAGGCATTTTCCAGCTCGGCCGCCATCGCCGATTTCTGCATGCGTTCCGGGCGAAGCCTCAATCCCAGCAGTTTCAGGGCTCCGCAATAGCTGAGCGCTGTCACGAGTCGAAAGCCTCCATTGCTGGCTGTCCCCTCAGGCTGATGGCAAGTTTGAATGGGACCACCTCGGCCTGTGTCTCCAGGCCCATTTTGTGAGCCGCCTTGAAACGTAGAAGGACCTGCGGAGAGCATGTTGTGCGCGCCAAGGTCTCCACGTGCTGCATCACGAGGTCGTGGGCCAATGGTGGGCGGTCGTCCTTGACCTGTTGGCGGGCTTCCGGGTCCCACCGAAAGTAATGCCAGGTCGGCACCAGAGCCGTCGCACCCTCCGAGAGCCAGCCCACGGTCAGCAGCCGCTGACGTAGACCATCGTCCGTCTGCACCAGGCGAAGAACCTCCGCCAACTTGGTCATGAGCCCTGAGAACAGAACGATCCGGAGGGAAGTCGAGACCTTGCCGGCCTCGAAACTCGTCTGCCATCCCATCGCCGCCTCCTTCAGAAGCTGAAGCGTGTTCTGCTCCGTCACCGTGTCGACGAACAGCATGAAGCCCGTATCCGCCCGAAAGCGGCTCACTTCCTCCGTCCATCGAGACCAGTTTGGGCCTTTGCCCCAGATACCTTTGGATGCCGGCTTGGACCACTTGTCCTCTCGCACATCTTCTCCCCGCCCCTCGGGACCCCTCTTCTGGGCTCCGTCTGATTTGTTCGTCTGAAGGTTCCCCCAGACCTGCTCGATTTCCCGACGAGCTGCAGATGGGCGGGACTCCTCCGTCGGCTCCATGAGTCAAGGCCTGGCCGTGAGAGAGGTGTGCAATGGCAAACTGAAAGAGCACTGAGCAGTGCTTGACATGTGCTCTCGGGTCCTTGTACGAGACCCCACAGTAGGCGCAAGGGCTGGCAATTGCTGAGCCCGCACTCGAGCAAAGGCTATTGGCAGATGCTTTGTGACGCCAATGCTCTGGATGCGTCAACCTACAGTGTTGCTTGAATCCCGGACCGCTGAGCGACACCCACTGGTTACAATAGACACAGTGTTTTCTCAGGATTGACCGAAACGCGTCGTCAGCCGCGGCAAGTCTCCAACCAGAGCTCAAAGATTGCAGAAAAACAGGGCTCTGGATAAGAGGTTCGGAATGCGTAAGAGGCGCTACAACATCAGGTGCAGTGGTTGGAGATTCCAGTGCAGCAGCCTGAGGGGTCCGGCACGAGTGCCCAAGCAACCCCTCTCGGTCCGAGGCTCCCAACACCCCAGAACCGGTGGCCACTACAGTGTCAGCAACAAGCTCACTACCAGTATGTAGCACAGGGCAAGATCCGATCAAGTGCTTTTGCAACGCTTCAACTCTAGTGAATGTTCGTAGGCAATGTTTACACTGCGGGAGTCCTTGCACCGTATGCGAAGTATAGTCAGTGGATTTTGGCTTCGGTGTCGAGGGTCGTGATGACTCATGCTGGCGGGCCTTGTGTGACAGCATGTGTCGCATGTTGTCAAAGTACACACCGCAAATTGGACAGGCAATCTTGGCAGACGTCGGACATGCAGCAATGCCGGTGAGGGGATCAGGGCTCTGGGAGCAAGGGGCCTGCGAGGTAAGGGCAGTGAGGTGAATCTGCATGTCTTGGACGCTGTCAGGATCTTGACACTGCGCCACGCGGCGCTTCAGCAGAGCTACCAGTGCTTCTTCCGGGCTCGGGACTTTGAGTCGTGCACGCAGATCAACCGTACGCTCATGTGTTAGATGCGAGGGCGAATTTGCAATTGCCCGTAAGTGCCTGGAATCAGTAGCATCCAGTTTCCTAAGCACCGAATTGGTGAGTCCTGTGGCATGTAGCCCAAAGATAAGCGAGCTCCGCACGCACGAAATGTAAAGGTTGATCCTCCTCTTAAGGGCCAACTTCCGGTAGTGAAGCACGCGAGCCAATCTGGATCTGTTTGCGCTGGCGGCGGCGAGTCTATGCTGGAAGGTCTGCATCTCAAAGGCATCATACGATACTTGCACCCCTAGGTATGCGAATTTGTTGACCCAAGGAATGAGGAGGGGCTCGCCGGGTAGCCCAAAATTGATGAACTTCCGGCCGTGCCGCGCCACGGTGTGGGCTTTCAGCCACCGACGCGCTGATGTGCCACGAAGCCCCATCACGGCAGATGACTTATCAGCATTGGCCACCATACCACACTCTGCAAGTAGGTTGAACACCGTCCTAACCGTCTTACCCACTATGGCAAGGTCCTCTAACCCTTCTATGCGCCATGCAAGATGAGTATCATCGGCGAAGCACGTCATCATTCGCTCGATCCAGGTGGGATCCACGCGTCCCTTGAGTTCCGCCATGAGCCACACCGTGAACAGGCTGTAAAGCATAGGCGAGACGGAGCACCCTTGCCTAACCCCTTTTTGCATAGCGAAGCTACCAGTATGGGATTGGTGGCGCAGCTCATAGGAACATTGACAGTGGATCTCAAGTAGGATCCTTTGCAAGGACTCGTCCACTTGCGCAAATTGCAACGAGCGCTGGAGAACTTCCCGTGTCAAGTTGTCAAAAGCACGGCTAAGATCTATACCCAACATAACCCCTCCATAGCAACTACTAGAGGAGGCTCCCGCTGCTCGCGCATGAACACTAAACACTAAGCGCGCCCGCCTGCAGTCTACTACGAATTTCCCTGCAGTGTCGCACCACCCTGAGAATGGCACTGTCTATAGACTTACCCTCCGTATAGGCGAACTGCGGCGCAGCGTGCAGAAGGGGCAGAACCTGCTGCGATAGCCGGTCTCGAAGGACTCTAGCAATCAGTTTAGAGGCTGGATCCTGAACCCCTATGGGCCTGAGGTCCTTGGGCAACCTACTAGATTTAGTGGGTTTGGGTAGGAGCATAAGGTGGCAATCCGTTATCTCAGTGGACAGTGTAGATGGGGCCGTCGCAGTGCCCTCGGCATAGGTTGCCGCCAGGCTAGCAGCAAAAATGTCGGGACACGCCTTCCAGACTTCCGAAGGCATGCTGCCATCAGGAACCGCTTTGCGGGGCTTCAGCTGACAAATGGCCTGCTCTATGTCCAATTGAGAGATCTGGGGGGCCGGGGCTGAGGAGCTAAACCGAAAGGGCTTAGGGTCTGAAAAGGCCGTCGTGAAGTACTCTAGGATCGATTCAAACTGCTGCCGAGGCCGTAAGATGCTCCCTGACGGAGACCGAATCGTGACCTTTTCCCGACGTTGTCGTGGTGCCAAAGCACGTGTGATCCGGAAAAGTTCACTCATCTGGTCCTTTGCCGCGGCTTGGACTGCACGATCGATGTACTCATGCAGTCGCTTGCGACGCGCCTGGACACTAATCTTACGAAGTGCTTTGCTAGCAGTTCTGAAGCGAGCAAACGTACGCCAAACCCCAAACAATCTATTTCGGGCTAGGTGGCTACGGGTAGGGTGCTTCCAAGCACGAAAAGCCGTCCACATTTCAGTGATTGCTGATTGGGTTTCAGGAGGCAGTGGGGCTGGTTTCTCCCTAGCACCAGGCGGAAAGAAGCGACTGCAGATCGGCTTAATTAGCTGGTTCAGTTGCTTCACTGGCAGCGTGCCAGGGCAAGCCGTCACGGCCTGACGAATGGCGAGGCTGAAGGCTTGCCACTTATGGGGGTCAGTTCTAGGGCACGCACGTAGGGCGGGTATGGAAAACGCGTCAGACGCCATATGCCTAGATCTCTTGAGCTGCCAAACTCCGATCCAGGGAACACTGCCTAACACCGGCTTATGCTTGGGCCCTTGCCGCCACGGAGCAAGATCGACTTGAATCGGTCTTGCCGCACGAGCCTGCATATCGGTAATGGAGCGGCGGGTTGCAATGAAGTCAATCTGACTACGTACGCTTCCATTCCAGAAAGTAGCGCATTGCCCTGACCTGCTGCTTCCCCAAGTGTTGAGCAGACACAAGTCATGGACCCGCAAAAGGTTGAGGAAGTCTTCCTCCGGTCTCCTGCTATGGGACATAACACCAGAGCCTACATGCACATCCATGCGGCGGACAGGCGTGTTCATGTCTCCTGCGAGCACCAGCACATTGCGCCGTGGTAGGGTTGTTAGCAGCTTCCCCATTTGGGTCCAGAGGCGGCTACGGTTAGCCGCATTTGCGTCAGAAGCACGAGACTGTGGCACTCACTGGTAAACCCCCACTATATCAACATCAAGTTTCTGGTTGTGTATACGAACATGCAAAAGTCTGCCAGGAATGTGCTCATGGTAATCCAAGGCACTCTCATCGGCTATGCGTCCAGAGACACAAACACAGACACCTGCATAACGCGTAGAGGTCGAAGGTGAGGAAATGAAGTGCCAGTTCCCTTTAGTCCACGTGCTGATCTGCTTCCCCATGCCCCAGTGTGTTTCCTGAAGGACGATAACATCAGCTTCGCGCTGGGTACAGAGCCAATCCACAAAGACGTCATACAGATCAGCACTCATCCCTCCTACATTGTACGTCAAAGCGCGCAAGCGCGGCTGTCTGCCTTGTCCAGTTGGGCACCGATGTGCACAAGATGGTACAGCAGCCTGACTAGCGGATGAGACACTGCCAGTAGCTCCCAGTGAGCGCGCGGTACGCCACTGGCCTCGGTACCATGTTCCTCCACTGGCTTGTGCTCTGGAACGAGCCCGATAAAAAGCCCTCTTGCGAGCCTTGGTCATAACACCAGTCGATGATCCAGAAAATTTCGCTCCCGAAGGAGCTCCCCAGGTGTTTCTGGCTGGCACCTGAACCCTCGGGTTTGCACAACCTGATGGCAGAAAATGTTGATCCGGCATGGTGTTCTGCCGTGGGACTTGGGACCCACGCGGCTTGGCTGCGAAGAGAATATAAGCAGAGCCAGCGTTCGCCACCCAATAGAAAGCAGCGAGTAAGGACCAGAAGATCTTCATCACACAAGAATGGCCCTACACACACAGGCTGAGTCAAGCCGAAACCCTTAGTGGTACTCACTCACTCACTCACTCGCCGTATCGGATCCGGTCGATACTATGCGGGGACAAGCACTTGCTCGGCGACCGCAGTCGCACCATTGTTGTAATGGCTCCCATAAGTTAAAAAGCAACTGTAAACACCGCATCGAGTCTAAGGAACGTTCATCTGCTGAGCCGTCAATCCATGCCATCTAGATCGATCACCCATCCAGCCTCCGGCAAAACATCGATTGGCAAATCGGCTTGGCTCGAAACTCCGTCTGTGTCTCCTTCAGCCGCACTATGTACAAGAGAGGTCTGAGTGTAGGAAACGTGCCACTCGGACTGGTCTACAACATGCGGCATCGCAGTCGCAGGCACAGTCAGAGGGTGGCCAGAGATCATAGCCGCACCAGTATTCGCGCCCACCTCTACCACATCTGCACGTCCAGCACCTGCCAGGAGTGGGAGAGCTTTGTGAGCGCCAGATTAAGCGTTGCTGTCGACGGCAGCGTCGTGTATGCTGAGCGCCAGCCGCGGAACGACAGGCTCCATGCACAGCAGTGTCGATGCCGTGAGCAGGTATGCTGTACCGTGCAGCCAACGGTGCTGCATTGGTAAAGCAGGAGCGCATCTGGGCGACCGGAGTTAAGGCAGGATGGGATAATGGGGCAAGTGGGGGAGAGTAGGTGCACACAGCGTCAATGAGCTGCAAGCTGGAAGAAGCAGCTACAGGACCCATCGGCGGCCCATCTCGCGGGGCACCGCTATCGGCGGAAGCCATGCAAGACCTAAGGAGGGCAGTGGCAAAGGTGGGTACCCTTAAACCTACAACCGAAGGGTGGGGGGAAAGATTAGTGCAAGGAGTTGGCAGTCACTGCAGTCGGCAAGTGAATCACACGCGTGTATGCGAAAGGCTCCTGTTTTGCGTTCCTTGCCACGGGCAATGTCTCTGGTACCCCAAGACCATAGACCTGCCTCTACATGCTCCGCGCTGGAGCATCTACGGCGTCATAAACCCGAGCTCTTCAAGATAGGCAAGCTGAGTATCCTTGACTCGCCCAGCATGCCCAGGAACATATGCAATGATCACCATGCGATTCCCCCCTTGCCAGGGCTGCGTGGAGTGCCAGCATTCCCGCGCGTTGAAGAGAGCAGCTGAACCCGCTGTCTCCAGAAGTACCCCTGCAAGTAGCGCATCGTCACATTCTTCATAATGTGAGCCGCCTGCTGATTCGACCCAAAGGTGTCCGTCATGGTGGTGCGAGATGCCAATGAGCAGAGAGTTGCTGTTGTGGTTCCAGCGATCACGATGGGGTAGCGTCTGATTGTCGACCCCAACAGTAAAAGCAAGCCACCGGTGCTCAGGGCAGACCGCGAAGACGAGGCGGTTGACAAGTCGGCATACGTTAGGGAAGAGCCGTGTGTGACGGTAAAAGCCGTGTATACCTCCTTTGACATAGAGGCCAAGATGCATGATCCGACCGTTCCCATGCGGCCGGTCGTCTTCCACAAACGGCATAGCAGCTAGCGTCATACGGACCAGCGTCCAGAGGACCCCTGATTTGGCCTGAAGCGAGTGCCAGGCCATCAATTCAGCCTCGTGCATGGTCTCATGTATGCAGCCGTAAGGTGGAGGCAGAGTAATGATAACGCTCTCAATGTCAACGAGTGCCGAGATATGATCTGCATAGCGAAGAAAGCTATCAAGGCCTTGTGCAGAGAGACGTTGACATGCGAAGGCCACTATGTCATTGCGCGGCGCAATGGTAAGCGCCGGCGGGACAATGTCAGGAGCCTCAGCCCCGAACAGAGCCCACAGCTTGCGCAACAAGAGTCGTTCCTCCAGCGCAACCTGATACACAGGCACAGGGAGAGAGAGCGATCTTGGCATGGCAAGCGTTGGGCGGCCAGCACGAGCAAGCTAAAACAGGCGCGCAACGGGCAAACCTCTACACCCAGGTAAAACCCCAACCTGAAGTGTAATATGGCTGACGGAGGTGCAGCTCATCTCGAAAGACATGCGGGGTGACAGCAGGCGGATAGGCTGAGGCAGCGACTGTAAGCAAGGGTCCGGCACGAATGCCCAAGCGACCCAGAGAGGACGGCTACCTAGACCGCCTCCCAAAACTGATAGTGGCTGCGCTGGAAAATGGACTGGTTGTCGGCTCAAGAGTGATGAACGGACTGTACAGGTTGCTCGAACAGTGCATACGGATAGACTCACAAACGATTTTTCAAGATAAAGGCACAGATGCTTGATTGCAGAGAACTGCGCTTCGGCAGACTGCGGAACCTAGGCATGCAGCAGCGTTGGCCAAACCCCAAGTTAAGTCGGGCAGTCGCGGACCAAACCTATGAGGTACCCGTTATGATTAACATCCCGAAGGTCTGAAGGCCTGGCTGCTCTGGGCATGCAATCGTCGTTGCAGATTTGGAACTGCCACCGTCCAGTGCTGGAATCACCGCTAAAATGGCTCAGTGCAGCCTGATAGTGCCCGCTCGTGGTAGAGTTGCCATGGTGGTAAATTACGTAAGCTACCCTGAACCTTTGGTGATTCAGCTCGGTGCTGTTGCCACTGGCAAAAATAGGCATCACGACCGGCTCACCTGGCATGATGGGCAGACTACGTGAATCCTTGACGGTACTGCCGGGGGCATAGCTGTATCTCTCAAGCTGCAACATCACAACACCTGAGTGTCTCCTAAGTGCATAGATGGCTTCTTTCTGTGTCCAGACATCTACAAGCCCTTGAAGCGTCGCACCTTGAAGCGGCAGCAAAATTGGCACGTCGAGCTGACCTTCATTGGTGATCAGATGAGGGTTACTCATACGGGACTGCCAGCTACCTATGTACGCGTCAGGCACAGCTTGGGCAAGAAGATGGGTCATAAATTCACACGCATCATGTTGTGTGCTGAGATTACGCCATCCCCTCAACAAGGGCCGCCGGGGCAGACAACTGGGCAAGTATGGTCGGCCCGTGCGCAAAAGAGGCCGGATTGCGGCCTGCGCCAGTCCCAGGCACGCCGTCGGCTTACCAGTAAGAGAGCCCAGCCAACACAGGGCCTGCGTGCAGGCATTGAGATAGCACACCGCGTGCGGGTTTTTAAGACGTGCTGGCAGGTATTGTTGTGGCGTTGACTGCACAGGTAGCTGCAACTGAACATGGGCAGGCACAGCAGGCCTGGGAGCTACTTCGATGAACTCCCCTGCTGTTGGTTCCGACCCCACTGCGGCTTGCGCCGCGTCCAGTCCGTGAAGCTGGTGTTCAGGTAAGCCTCCTCCAGCTCCTTCGCCATCGGTGTCTTTTGCATCCGTTCGGGGCGTAGCCGAAGGCCGAGAAGCTTGAGAGCACCCGAGTAGCTCAGCGTAGGCGTCCATGGAGGCCTGTCCCCGCAGGCTGATTGCCATCTTGAAAGGGATCACCTCCGCCTTGGCTTCCATGCCCAGGCGGTGAGCCGCTCGAAACCGGAGCAGCACAGATGGGTCTTGCATCGTTTTCTGGAGAACATCCACGCAGTGAAGCACCCGATCGTGGCCCAAGGGCGGTCGCTCGTCCTTGACCTGCTGGCGAGCTTCCGGGTCCCAGCGGTAGTAGTTCCAGGCCGGAGTCAAGGCAGTCGCGCCTTCGATCAGCCATCCCACCGATAGGAGACGTGTCCGAAGGCCCTCGTCGGTCGTGACGAGCTCCAGCACCTCCTTGAGCTTCATCAGGAGGCCTCCAAAGAGGATGACCCGGAGGGCCGAGGAGACCTTGCCGGCCTCGAAGGCTGTTTGCCAGTTCTGGGCCGCGTCCCGCAGGAGCTGGAGTGTGTTCTGCTCCGTCACCGTGTCCACGAAAAGCATGTAGCAGGTGTCCGCGCGGTAGCGCCCCAACTCCTCCTCCATTCGTAGCGTCATCTTTGTGAGCGTTCTCAGAAGATGCAGCGTGGGCTCGTCCAGTGTGGACTGCTTGGAGTCGGAGTCGTCCTGGCCCCAATCGTCCCATCGGTTGCCCTTCCCGTAGGTACCTTTCGATGAAGGTCTGTGCCACTTGTCTGGGCGGGACTCCTCCGCGGCATGGGTGCCGCGCTTCCCATCCAGCGTCGTTTCCTGGTTACGGCCTCCCCACACTAGGTCCATCTCCCGCTGAGCCACCGTTGCCCTGTCGGGCTCGTCCGTCGTGGTCATGATCTGGCTCCTGTTGATGTGTGATGGAAGCAAGAGCAAACTGATACAGCACCGGGCAGTGCTTTATGTGCGCACGCTGGTCCTTGAAGCTCCCACCGCAGTAGGCACACGGGGACGTGTGGTCGAGACCGGCACTAGCGCACAAGCTATGAGCCGAGGCCTTGTGTGACCAGTGCTCAGCGTGAACGAGCCTATGGTGTTGCTTGACACCTGGGCCCTTAAGCGAGATCCATTGGTGACAGTACACGCAATGCAGTCTCAGCACTTGTACAAATGCAGGCACAGTGGCGGCGTGACGCCAATTTTGACGGATCGCCTGCAAGAAGTCAGAGTTCCTAATCAGTGGCTGTTGCGGCGAAGCCACCAGGGGGACCCGGCACGGATGCCCAAGCGATCCCCCCTGCTCCGAAGCTCCCAACACTTCAGAAACAGCGGTAGCATTAGCCGCAGGGGCAGCACGACCTCCACCGTGTAAGACTGCACAGGCTCCTCTTAGGTGCTTTTGTAAAGCTTCAACACGGGTGAAGGTTTTGAGACAGTGGCGACACTGCGGGAGACCGTCAACTGTATGCTCAGTATAGCTTACAGATTTAGGCTTAGGCTGAGCTTGTTGGCAGGGGCCATGTTGCTTAGTGTGATGCGACAGCATATGGCGCATATCATCGAAGTACTGTCCGCACGTAGGGCATGGTACACCGGTGGTGGCGCTACAGGGGATCAGTCTATGGCGAGATTCAGCAGCTCCAGAGATCGGGGCTGAGGTAATATGCAATAGCCAGTCTAATTGCTGCTTCATGTCTGCCACACTATCCTGATCCTTACAGGCAACCACTCTGCGGCGTAAAAGCGCAATCAGTGCCTCCTCCGGGCTGGACACCCGCAGTCTCCGCCTGAGGTCCTCTGTACTTTCGTGTGTGATATGGGCAGGGGAGTGCGCTATAGCCCGGAGATGTCTGGAGTCAGTAGAGCTAAGCCTGCGCAAGACTGCTTCGGTGACACCCGTGGCATGGAGGCCAAAAAGCAACGAGCTCCGAACACACGATACGTAGAGACTAACTCGGCGACGTAGGCTCAGTTGTTTGCTGTGCAGGATTTTAGCTAAACGAGCACGATTTGCCGAGGCAGCTTGTTGGCGGTAGGCAAATGTCTGCATTTCGTAAGACCCATACGAGATCTGAACGCCGAGATAGCAGAACTGGGGGACCCTCGGGATCAGCAGGGGCCTGCCTGGGATCCCAAAGTTTATGCACGGCTTGCCATTGCACATCACGGTATGCGCCCGGATCCACTTCCTAGCCGTAGTACCCCTAAGTCCCAGAACTGCCGAGGACTTTTCCGAATTGGCAACCATCCCACACTCATCAAGGAGATTGAAGACTTCTCTTACGATCCGGCACACAAGCGTGAGATCAGCAGAGCGCAGCACTCGCCACGCCAGGTGGGTATCATCGGCAAAGCATGTCATCAGTTCTTCGACCCACTCCTGGGGGACCCGATTCTTGAGCTCGGCCATCAGCCAAACCGTAAAAAGGCTGTATAACATGGGAGATACGGCGCAGCCCTGGCGCACTCCCTTTTCAAGTGGAAAGGAGCCGGTGAACTGGTGATGCTTGAGCTCGTATAAGCACTGGCAATGAATTTCAAGCAAAACGCGCTGCAACGATGGGTCAACGCCGGCGTGCTCTAGGGAGCGTTGCAACACTTCCCGCGTGAGGTTGTCGAAGGCTCTGCTAAGGTCAATTCCTATCATGATAGAACCATAACAGCTACTTCCCACCGCGCCGGCAGCCCGGGCGTGCACACTGAGCGAACCGGCTTGGAGCCGTTGCCTGGTTTCCCGACAGTGTCTGATTACTCTCATGATCGCAGAGTCAATGGATTTACCCTCGACATAGGCATACTGAGGCGCTGTTTGCAGCAGATCAGACACTTGGGACCAGAGCTTATCACGGAGCACTCTGGCAACCAGCTTTGAAGCGGGGTCTTGTATACCTATGGGCCTAAGGTCCTTGGGAAGTCGGGTGGATTTATTGGGCTTAGGGAGAAGAGTGAGGCTACAATGTGTGATCTCACTAGTGAAGTGGGAAGGCCTAGTGGAGGTACTAAGGGTGTAGTCCTGTGCAAGGCTGGCTGCGAACAGGTCAGGCAGCGCTCGCCACACTTCCGGTGGCACACTGGCAATGGGAACCGCTTTCTTGGCCTTGAGGGTGGTGATGGCAGTTTGGATTTCATCTACCGTGATAGAAGGGGCATCAGGTGAGGTGTCCGGAGTAAATGGTGTCCTATCCGAGAAGGCGTCCTGGAAGTACGACAGTATGGCATTAACTTGCAGTTCTGGCCGAAGCATGCTCCCATCAGGTGCACGTATCACAGCACGCTCCCGTCTCTGTTTAGGGGCTAGAATCTTGGTAATCCGGTAGATTTCACTCATCTGATCCCTAGAGGCAGCACAGGCAGCGCGATCTATGATAGCGTGTAAGCGTTGCTTGCGTGCACGAAGACTCGCCTGTCGCAAGGCCCGGCTGGCTTTGCGGAACTGCGCCCACCTACACCAAGCCCCGAAAGGATGTCGATGCCTAGCATTTCTACCCGAACTACGCCAGGTTGTTAAAGAACGGGCTTCACTAAGGGTTCCTACCCACAAAGACTGTCGGACACTTTTGTTCCTGGGCACGGTGTGTCCTGGGGTCTCGAGCCTGCACGTCGCGTGTGCGTGACGGCTGTTCCTGTACATTAACTGTACTGCACTAGCTGTGTTACTGTTCCTGGCAGAATGTTTAACACCCCGCCTTCGGAGTTAGCGAAAGTTCCTCGACTGAGGTGACTCCGACTTTTCCTTGACAAACAGTAAACACACTGCAGTTCCTTTTCACTTGCAAAACAAACACTGTTCCTCATCGCAAACGTATGCGCACGTTCACTCGCAATCCTCTCCAAGGTTGCTCGACTGTACAAAAGACGTTCCTGCACTTTACCTAGATCACCACAGAAACAAAAAGGGCTGTGCCACGGTTCCTGTGTCCTGCTGCTTCTTTCCTCGGCTCTCTGGCCTCAGTACTGCTCGTGGTTCCTTTGCTTCACTGGAAGGTTACTTCGCCTTCCTCTTCGCTGTCTTTAGCTTCCTTCTGGTCTTGAAGCTGTTCCTTTAGCCACTCTTCTTTCATCTTTGCTTGCGCTTTGCACTTTTCCTTTCCTTGCTTGTCCTTTGACGCTGCTTTCCAACCTGTTTCCTTTGATCCTGAATACCAGTACCACTGTGTCTTGGCTTCGTTCCACTTCCACTGGTATTTCCTGTTCTGGAAACTGTAGACTGCAAACCAGTTTCCTTCAAACTCTCCTTTTCCTTTTCCTTTCATGAACGATGCTTCGTTCACTGGTCCTTTGGCGGACAGTTCTGGGTCGTCCTTGTCTTCTTCCTTCTGCTTGTGCTGTGTGACGTTCGGTGGCTCCTTTCCTGCTGCTTTTCCTGTTCCTTTTCCTTCTGGCTTCTCCTCTTCCTTTGCTGGTGTTGTGTCTGGTTCTGTGGGTGCCTGCGACCCGGCTGCTGATCCTCTGCTTTCAAGCTCCTGTGTAAGGCTTGCAATCCTTTCTTTATCCTCTTTGCGTTCCTTCATCATCTCCTTCATCATTTCTTCAAGCTTCTGGATCCTGTCTGCTTCACCTGATCCTGTTGCTGTTGTTGCTGCTGCCTTCTTTTCTGCTTCCTTCTGGGCAATGTACGCTGACGATGCCTTTTGATCTTCCTCTCTTTTCTTCCTAGCTTCCTTCTCCTTTCTTTTCTTCTCCTGCTCCTTTCTTTCCTTCTCCTCTTTGGCTGCTGCGGCTGCTGCTTTCTCCTCTGCTTCCTTTGCTGCTGCTGCTTCGGTCTCCTCCTTTTCCTTTGCTTCTCTCTCTGCTTTTGCTTTGGCTGCTGCTTCTACCTCTCGCCTTCTCTCGGCGGCTTCTGCTGCTTCTGCTTTTGCCTTTTCTTTGTCTCGCTTTTCCTGCTCTTCTGCTGCCGCTTCCAGAATCAACCTTGCTTTGGCAATCTGCTCCTCTTTTGCCTTCTTCTCCTCTTCTGCTTTTGCTTTTGCTTCTTTCTGTTCCTTTGAGATCCTGTCCTGTTCTTCCCAGTATTTGCGATCATCTTCATCTCGAGGTCGAAATCCTGTGCTTTCTGCTCTTGCCTTTGGCTTTCCTTTTCCTTTTCCTTCCTTCTTTCCTTTTGTTCCTTTCTCGTGCTTGTACGTGTAGTCCTTGTCGACCCACTGCTTTTCTCCTGTAACTCTGTGTTGCCTGTAGATCTCGCCGTTCTCGGAGTATTCCTTCCACTCGCTGGCGTAGTCGTAGGGGTACGGAAAGAGCTTCTTCTCCTCTTCCTTTTCCTTGAGCCTTTGCTTGCTTTTGGCGTTGATCTCCGCGATCTTCTTCTTTCTTCTCTCTTCCTTTGCTTCCTCACTTTCTTCTTCCTCTGCTGCTGCTGTTCCTTCTCCTTCCTCTGCTCTGCCTTCATCGGGGTACTCCCCGGGATCTTCTCCTCCAACGTAGCTGTGGACGTAGGCCTCGTTCTCGTTGCCGGCGTGGTCCTTGTAGTCCTGCTCTCGTTCCTGGATGCCCTCGAAGTAGCCTCGGTCCGAATATTCTTTCCTTTCCTGGGACGTAGGTGACGTAGCTCTCGACGGTGCTGTTCCTGGTCCGTGTCCTTCACGACGTAGTTCACTTTCTAGTTCTCGGTCCTTGGCTTCTCTTTTCCTTTGTTCCTCTTCGTCTTCTTCTTCTTCTTGTTCCTCTTGCTGCTGCTCGTAGAAGTCCTGCATCATCTGGTTCAGCTGTTCCTTTACGGCATCACATGTACCTAGGACGAAGGCCATGTGTTCCTTGACCTGTTGCCGGTCTCTGTCGTTCTGTTCGGCCATTTCCTGAACCTGGTGCTTGACGTCGTAGATTTGTCCTGTCAAGGACTCCACACAACCAGCCACATGTTCCTGGGATCGGCGCAAACGCGCCGCTTCCTCTGTGTTCTTCCTGATCGACTCTGCGATCACGTTCCTTTCTTCACTAGCGTTCCTTAATAATGCTGTGGCCGCTTCCTTCAAAGTTTCCAGTTCCTTGAAAACTTCCTCTGTGTTCTTGCTCGAACTCGCGCTCGGTTCCATGGCAGCTAAGGTTCCTTGTAAGGTTCCTTGACCTTCTGCTACTGGGCGAACTAGTTCCTGGATACCTGAGCGTTCCGCGAGTGTTCCGCAGAGTTCCTTGAGCTGCGAAAGCATCTCACGACATGCTGTTCCATGCGCTGTTCCTGCAGACGTTCCTAGCTCACATGCACTCGTGTCACTGCACATGCCGTCCTGCTCACATGCACTTGCACAACAGAAAACATGTTCCTGAAACTCTGGCTGAAACTCTTCTTCCTGAACACAACTCTCAAAACACTGTTCCTTGAAACTCTGAATCTGAAGACTGTCTGAAATACCTGAAATTCCCGCAAACAACAAAGCTGCAAAAGACAAAGTTCCTGGGCTCTTGATCATTCTTACAACTGCTTTAGCTTGTGTTTGGGCCTTGTGTTCCTTGAGCTCTTCTCTACCTACTGGTTCGTTCTCGCTGGTTTGAAAACCTAGCCAGTGTAACAACAGTCTGATACGTTTCGCTGAAAGGGGCTTGGTACCTATGTCGGCTGTGTTCTCCTTGGTTCCTACTGGGTGAACACTAATTGTTCCTTCTTTGTGGAGGTCTTGAAGAAAAAGGGTCCTGATCTGCAAATGCTTGACTCTTCCTACACCTTGCCTTGTAATAATTCCTCTAGCTGCAGAAGAATCCATGTACAAGTGTACCTTGCATTGTTTCCTGGTCAAGAATTCTACTGCTTCCTTCAACAATATAGAATCTGACGCTGCTGACGCTCCTGCGTAGTACTCTGCTTCACCACTGCTCAAGCTAACCGACTTCTGGTTCCTAGAAAAGGAGTAAATGCACTGACCGTCTAGGCAAACAATTCCTGAAGATGTTGAGCGCCTTGTGTCCTTCTTTCCTGCCCAATCTGAATCGCTGAAGACTTCCAAAAGGTGGTGTTCCTTGGGCCTTATTCCTGTAAAGTCGTAGTTACCATTCCTGATGGATTCATGGAGATTACTGAGTCCTCTAGGCGTTTTCCTGTACACTAAATGGTATCCTTCAGTTCTCGACATGTATTGCACTAGGTGGACTAAGTGTTTCCAAGAACCATGTGTTGGTTCCGACATCTTGGAGGCCAAACCTCTCACGGCAAACTGCACGTCAGGGCGGTCCTGACTGACATACAAGAGTATGCCAACGCTTTTCCTGAACGATGCTGCTTGTTCCTGGTTCAAGGTCTGAGTGTTGTCCTGTTCCTGCGACTCTTGGGTGCACGGAGTTGGCTTCGAGGCTTTGCTGGTAAGCTTCAGTTCTTCCTTAAGCTTCACAAGATACTTCGGGTCACTCGTGATGTGGAGCTCGTGATTGTGGTAGCTGAATTTCCTTTTAAGGAATCGGATTGTCTGGTGTGACTCTCCTACCTCAAGTTCCTGCTCTGTCAAGAAGGGGCCTTCAACCTTTAGCTCGTAGGTTTCTCCTAGCTTTCCTAGCTTGGGCTCTAGGTGCCTTGTTTTCCCTGCTGCCTGAATGTCATCTACATGCACAACAAGTATGCTGTTCCTGTCATCACGAAACAAAGTAGGGCAAGCTTTGCTCCTATCAAAGTTCTGCTCTTTGAGGGTTCCTGCAAAATGATCACTCCATAGTAGTGCTGCATCTCGCTGTCCTGGAAGTACTCTCAGCAGTAACAAACCTTCGTTCCTACAACTAGGGTCCTGGTCGCCAAACAGATCCACATATTCCTTCGGGAATTGACATGCACATCGAGTCCTTTGTGGTACCTGCAAGAATGCGTCCTTGACATCAATGGAGTACAGGGCATGTTCCTGTTGTAATCCCAAGATAGGGATAAGTCTCACCAACGATGCGCTCGTAGCTGGGCTAAATGTGTCGTTCCTTACTTCTGCTCCTTTGAACTCTCTCGCTACTAACCTAGCTCTCCGCATCCATCGGCCGTTCCTGAATCGCCAATCGAAGACGAATTTCGTCGTCAACCACTTTGTTCCTTGGTTGCTCTCTTCTTCTTCTGTCTCTCTCTCCTCTTCTCTCTCGAGTTCTTGCAAGGGTTTCCTCGCCAATGCCTTCATCTCGGTGAGTCTGTTGATTTCTGTGAGCATCGCCTCACGATCCAGTTCCTGCAACTGGGCTTCTGCAACTTCTGGAGGTCCAGAATCTTCGCTCTTGAAGATGTCTTGTTCCTCATCGGAATCGCCAATGTCCGAATATGAATCTTCCCAGAAAATGTCCTCTGTACCTGGTTCTGCTTCAGGTAGTTCTTCATCATTGTGCTCAAATACTCTTCCTACGTTGAACGGAGGGTACTTCTTCTTAGGAGAATCAATCTTCGGGATCTTGGAACCTGTTCCTACATCGTCAAACTCCATTTTCCTAAGAGGTGCTGGTCCTCTAGCTGAAAGAAGTTCACTCGCCATTGCGCTGTCTGGGATGAGTTCTTCTTCTGAGGCTGCTTCCATTTCCTTGCTGCTGCTACTAGAAGACGTTGGGTCTGAAGCTGCTTCGTCGTGTTTGTTTTGGTCGTATTCCTGCTCAAGTTCTTCTTCTGCTTTTCTCTTGCTCTGTGCCTGCTTCGCTTTGCTCTCTAGGTAGGTTGTCCTAGTAGGTCCTGACTTCCCTGCAGAGTCCCCGCCTTGGATGACAATCGGTCCTGCGATCGGTCCTGAAGGTGCGGAAGGTGCCGAGTCCTCGACCGACTGTTCCTGAGTTGCTCCATCCATGACAGGTGGCGCCTCTGCAATTGGTCCTGGAATGTTCTTCCTGTGAATGTTCCTTGTTGCCAGTGTAGTGTGCTTCACTTCCCAAGTGTGAATTCCTACGCTACTTATTCCTTTCACGTCGAAGTGTTCCAAGCAACGTTTTGCGCTACGGCTTGTCTTGATGCCGTCCATGTGCCATGTGATGAAGAGGTTGTTGTCTGTTTTTCCTAAAAACACTCCTCTCACCCAAATAGGGTCACCTTTCCTATTGCCGCGTGTTCCTGAGCGATTGGTTAAAACCAAAAGTGATTCGCCAAATTCGGCGAGTTGGCCCTCGTAAGGCCTTCCTGCCATAAATTCATACGGAGTCATTCCTGTGGAGGAATGGCGATGGTACCTGTTCAAGGTCCATGCCGAGTGCCTGAAAGCCCAACTGAAGATTGGATGAGTATGAGCAATATATGTTCCTGTTCTGTGTTCAAGGTGCCTAATCAGGGTTGTTCCTTGTCTCCTAATGGTCTGAATTGCTCTCTCTGCCATGCCGTTGGTTTCCTTCTGGCCACTGACTGCGTCCTGCAAGACTGTTCCTAGACCTAAAGCTGCTCGCTGCTTCTGGATGACCTGCTTCAGTTTCATCATTGTTCCTTCGTTGTCTGCCTTCAAGTTGATAGTTCCATATCCAAGCTGAGTACTCAAGTAGGTCACTCCTTCGCAAAGGTGCTCTACAAGATCTTTTCCTTTAGATGCTGTCGGGATACAGACCATGTTCCTACTCCAAGAATCAACACACACAAGACTACTGCCGCTGGTGCCTCATCATGACTTGTTCCTGTAAAACAGAAATCCATACAGAAAGTTGGTCTTGAAGATCTTTCCTTCTCTGGGTTCTCACGAAGGTGTGGAGACTCTTTTCCTTTGCATGCTACACACGTCGGACACCAAGATGCATAAGGTAAGTGTGTGAGATTATGCACTGCAACTTCCTCCGGCTTTGGCTGTTTGGGTACCTTCAGAGGTTCAGCTTCTAGAAACTCTTTGTACTTCTTCTGGCCTGAAACAAGTTCCATATGCCTTTCTGCTTCCATAATGGATCTACTGAGCCTTCTGAGGATCTCTTGTTTAGAGCCAGCTTTTGAGACTCCTAGTTCCTTGCACAACTCTCTCAGGGCCTTGAGGCTGTTCTGCTGGTTGTACTCATGACCGTTGAATGTAAAAGACAGTTCTCCTGCAAGTTCATGCCTGTGTGCTGGTGCTTGGGCCTCTGAGGTCTCTTCCTGTTCTTCTTCCTGTTCTGGAATCGTGTCCAGTTGGTGAACCTTCTGTTTTGGTCTTCTGGCCTTGGGGTTCACTGGTTCAATGAGTTCGAATACACTCGTCCTGTCCAGGATAAACCTCCTAGTGGTTCTGGGTCTCTGTGAGGCTCATCCAAAGTCCAGAACTTGTCATCCTCAAAGAAATCCTTATTGATCGGTTCTTCTCCATACGTGTACCTGTCTGGCTTGAGGTTTCCAATGTCTACTGGAATGTCATTGGTATCTCGAGGATTGAACAAAGTCTTCCTCAACGAGTTATGGTACCTCGTGAGTGTAGTGCCATCCATGCTGATTGACCATGCATCCTCAGTGTACTCTTCAAACATCTTTCGATCCTCATCTTCCTTGGGGGTGCCTATGAGGTTCAGCGGAAATTCCTTGAGCGATACTAGCGTAAGCGTGCGGTACTCCTTACTGCCATCGAAGATTGTTCCAAACGGTTCCTCAAGTTCCTCAAACATGATGCTGTGATGCAACAAATACCACTGATCATCATCCTCAATAAGCACTGCTCGATATGCGAACTTTCCTGGTGGAAACATCAAGTAAGTATCAACGTGTTCTGAGGTTCCTAGGCTGAAGTGGACTTGGTAAGGGTCTCGCCAGTTGGTCCAACCAACACGCTGTTCTTCAATGAGTTCCTTTAAGTTCTCGCACAAGTACATAGGGATAGGTTTTGCTTCTGCTTCCCAGTTGACTGCTCTCACAAAGGCTTTTGTTGTAAGTGAGTTGTTGTTGTAGTTCACTGCGATCTTGGTTGTTCCTTCTGTTAGGAAAGTGCCTGTTGCTGTTCCATCTCTGAACTCCCAGCCTTTCTTCAACAGTTTACCTACTGCCAAAAGAGGGTGCACAACCGATGAAATCAAGAACACTTCTTCAACCTTCACAATGTTTCCTTGAACATCCCGAAACTCAACTTCAATGATCCTTTGGTCTGAAACCTTAATCCGAGATCCTTGTGCATCTCGCAAAACTACCTTGGTAGTGTTGGGTGCCTTTCTCCCATATTTCTTCATCCACATCGGTGCCAACGAAATGTCAGCTCCTGAATCCAGCACGACCTCGATCTCTCGAGTTCTCGCGTTCCTTGCTGCACGCGCAAACCTAGTGATGGTCCTTGAGGGTGCTGTTCTCTCTACTCTGTTCCTTCTAGGAGGATGGTGACATCCGTTCTCACATTCCTGCATGTTTGGGGTGCCATGGTGTTTCATGACATCCATTGGGACACTCAAAGTAGTATCCACGATCCTGAGTTCCTATCGGAGTTCCTTCTAGATGCCATTGCAACCATGCATCATCACTCACCTCATCACAGTCCTGAAACTCATCATCTTCATCACCAATCCAAAACTCTTCTGTCTCACTCCTCTCTTCCTGAACTTCTTCACCAACAACCCGCAAAACTCTTCCGAAGTACTCAATCTCTATCTCTTCAGAGTTCTCACTCATCTCGAATTCCTCCGGAAAGCTTGTGGGCTCGTCTCCCATGTGGTACATGGAGACCATCCTAATCACTGGTCTTTGGGTTCCTTGGCTTGCTTGGCTTTGGCTTGTTGAGGTCTTGTTGGCTGACGAAGGGGCCTGAGTTGAAGTACCTGTAGTGCTTGCTTGCTCGCTCTGGTTTTCAAGGTCAACGTTCCTGGCCTGGTAACCCATGTCACGCATCTTCTGTCTGCACTGTGCTTCGAAATGTCCATACTTATGACAGTAGTGACACACTCCTGTAGCTGCTTGGGCTTTGCCTTTACCTTTTCCTTTGTGTCTGAAGAAACCTCTTCCTCGACCTTTGCCTTTTCCTTTGTAACCTCTGAAACCTCTACCTCGGCCTTTCCAGTTGCCTCGACCTCTGCCTTTGCCAAAACCTCCGAAACCTTTACCTTTACCTTTGCCTTTGCTGTCAAAGCCGAAACCTTTTCCGAAGTCCTTTCCACCTTTCTTGCCTTTTCCTTTACCTTTGCCTTTATGGTGAACATAACCTTTGCCATAGCCTTTCTTTCCTTTGTACCATGCTTGGTTGATATCCATTGCTGCAAGACCACCATGGTCATCACCTTTGTCGATCAAGTCTGTTGTGGTTCGGTGAGGTGTTCCTTGCTGGGCTGCTAAAGAGTTAGTCCAACGCTCGGTTGACTCATAGTTCACAAGGTACTGACGAAGAGTATTGTACTGTGTCTTCTCATCCATGTTGAGCAACAAGTGCCTTTTCACGTCAGGTTTCATACCTTGAATAAGAGTAGATACTTTCAAATTCTCCTGTACCTTTTCTCCAGTAGCCTTCTCGTACTTCTCGATGTGTTCCTCATATTCGAGGATATTCTCAGCAATTCCTTTGTTGTGAGCGAATTTGTAGTTGAGAATGTTGTGAAACAACTCCAACGATCTTGCACGATTCGTTGGTTGATATTCCTTGAGTAGCATACGGTAAGCTTCCATACCGTTCTCCTCAGCTACATGCTTTACAACTCGGTACGGCCTTCCTTTAGTGTACGAACAAAGAACACTGTACAGGCGTCTGCTTGTTTCCTTTGCTTCTGCAGACATCTCAGCCATCTTCACTTGCTTATCATCTTTTAAGTTCCTTTCGGCGATGTCCATGATCTTCACCATGTTGGAATCCACTGCTCCAAGCCAGATCCGCATCCTGTTCCTGAACTCTGTCCATCCACTCTTCTCTTCTTGCCATGTTCCTGGGGAAAATGCTTCGGGGCTTTTAATCAGCTTGTGCAACTCCACTTCTCCAGGCTTTCTTTGTTCCTTTACTGCTTTCTCCAGAGATGCTCCTATCTCCTCAAGTGTCGTTGCTGCATTCGTGTGGGCGTCTGCCAACGCTGTTTGCGCTGTCTTCTGCTGTTCCTGAACTGCTGTCAGGGTTTCCTGGAATGCTTGTGTAAGTCCTGCTTCTCTTTGACTTCCTGAAGCTGCTGAGTTCCTGATCTCCTCTGCTAGTGTTTGTATTCCTTGTAAGGTCTGTGCATTGATCTCGGCAAGTGCCTTCAATGCATCCTCCATTCCTTTTGCTGTTTCAAGGTTGCTGTACACTAGTGCTGCTAAAAGTAGCGACTTGCACTGTTTCCTGCACACTGCTTGTGCTCTCCTTTCTCCTCTTGTCTTCCTTTGGTGCTTTGAGCGGTTGCTTGCTCTTGCGAAAAACACACTAGAATAGTACGACAGGGTGATCCAAGTAATCAGTCCCATTGGGGTTCCTAAGAACACTGCTATGCGAATTCCTTGAAATACAACTCTGTTGGAAATGACTTCCTGAACTATCACATGCACGACGTCGTGAAACTTCTTTCCTACAGTTGCTAGCTTTTCTACGAAACTATGAACATGTTCCTGTACAAATTTCCTCAGTACTTCTCGCTGTTGTTTTACTAGGTACCTAGGGGCGTAGCCTGACTCAAGGCTCTCACTCTCCTGGTTCTCGGTGTTCTGGTCGCCGTTCCTGTTCTCTTCCGTGTAGTACTTGCCGGTCACGCTAACGACGCTGTAGAGCTCGTTCATCACTTGGTTCACGCACAACAAAGCGTACGGTACCATGACTTTTCCTATCTCCACATAGTCCTTAATCGTGTACGCGTTTGTGTTCCTGATCGTGTTCACGTTGGTGCCGTCGGGGTTCACGCTGCACTCGTTGTAGCCTTGCTGGTAGTACTCGCCGTACACGTCATAGTTCCTGTAGCGGTTCCGTTGCGTATTGGGCTTCCTTCTGCTCGACCACACTGCCATGAGCTCGCTCTCGTCGCTCTCCACGTAAGTGAGTTCCTTTCTCCCACGGCTCGCATCCTTGGAGGATAAGACGTCTCCAAGGGCAAGTTCTTCCTTGGTCTCCACGTTGTTGCCAAGGGCCTGCCACGGTCTCACCGCCACACTTCTTGCTCCTGGGACCAAGATCATCCCGCACAAAGTTGCGAGGCTTCCCAGTGCGAAACCAACCAGCAGCACCATACATGCTGCCAAACCGTAGCACTTCATGTTCCTTTTCTCTCTCTCTTCCACCAACACTCGGTCGGGGTAGCAATCGGCGCAAGCGTCAAAGTCTCGCGCGTTTCCTGCTGTCACGTTGTGGTTGCGAAGGTGTCCACAACCTCTGCGGTGGTACTTTGTTCCTGAACGGACTGCGATCCTGAGCGTGGGCATGTTGAGCACTGTCTCCGTCTTCTTGGTGATCTGCTCATTTGCGCGCATCTGCTTCCATCCGGCAACGAGGCAAACTGCCATGGCGCCGAGCATCATGGTTCCTATGGCTACGAGTAGCATCATCGCTGCCAAGGAGGTTCCTGGAGGCAGCTCCGCTACCATGTTAAAGAACGGGCTTCACTAAGGGTTCCTACCCACAAAGACTGTCGGACACTTTTGTTCCTGGGCACGGTGTGTCCTGGGGTCTCGAGCCTGCACGTCGCGTGTGCGTGACGGCTGTTCCTGTACATTAACTGTACTGCACTAGCTGTGTTACTGTTCCTGGCAGAATGTTTAACACAGGTCCGAAAAGCCCTCCACATGTCCGCAACCGCACTCTGAACCGAAGGGGGAACCATGGGCTGAGTAGCATGCTGAGTGGGTGGGAAGAATTGCCGACAGACCTGATGAACCGTGCGATTCCGACTGTACACCGAAGGCACCTCAGAATCAGCTGGCACTGCCTGACGGATGGCGGCACAGAAAGATTGCCATTTAACCGGGTCATCGTTGGGGCACGCACGCGAAGCAGGTAAAGAGTAAACCCTGTTGGGCTGCGGCAGAGTCCTACGCAGTCGCCAGCCCCCAACCCAAGGAACACTACCCAAAACCGGCCTATGCTTGGCTCCCAATCTCCACGGCGAAAGATCAAGCGGGACGGGCGCCGACAAGCGCGCCTGTGGGTCCGTGATGTCCCTACGTGTAACCAGAAAATCAATTTGACTTCTTGTGCTTCCATTGACAAATGTAGCGCACACACCCGGCCTGGCACTTCGCCAGGTGTTCAAGATGCAGAGATCATGAGTACACACCAGTTGTTGCAGGTCCTCATCGGGTCTACGCGTGCTGGGCATCACCCCTGAACCGACATGCGCAGCCAAGCGGCTGCAGGTCGAGTTGAGATCTCCAGCCAGGAGCAGTACGTTCCTCTTCGGCAGGGAGGCCAACAGCCGTCCCAACTGAGCCCAGAGTTTACTACGATTCGCAGCATTTCCCTCTGAAGCACGAGATTGCGGAACCCACTGATAAATACCGACAATGTCAATGGAAACCTCGCGTCTTGGATTAAAAGCCCTAACATGAAGCAAGCGGCCCGGTATCAGAACACGAAAGTCCAAGTCTTTGGCTGCAGCAACCCTCGCCGAGATACATATGCAAACGCCAGCATAGCGCGTATCCAAAGCCGGCGAAGAGATGAAGTGCCAATTGCCTTTGGTCCAAGTGCTGGCCGTGCGCCCCATTCCCCAGTGCGTCTCCTGTAAAACTATGATATCGAGTGTGCGTTGAGCCTCAAGCCAGGTCAGAAAAACATCATAGAGGTCAGCACTCATACCTCCAATGTTGTATGTTAGAATCCGCAGCCGGGGACAACGTCCTTGTGAAGCAGCATGCATGTGGGTGGCCGTAGGCAGCCGTCTGGCCTCCGTGGCCGGTGGCTGTTCCGCAGCTCCAAGAGAGCGGGCTGTTCTCCACTGCCCTCGATACCAGGTGCTGCCTTGTCGAGCGGCTCGTGCCCTCGCACGCATGAAAGCCCGTTTGCGTGCCCTCGTCATGGTGAAACATTCTGAAGTCCCAGAAATTTTCGCCCCCCCAAGAGAGGCTCCCCAGGTGTTTCTGGCTGGCACCTGAACCCGCGGGTCTACGAGGCCTTGTAATACATCATCCATCGTAAAAGGGTCGCCTCGCCGTGGGATTTGGGACCCACGCAGCTTGCTTATATCCACACGAATTGTAGAGCCAATGTTTACTGCACTGATAAGCACAGCAAGTAGGTGCCACGAAACCATCATCCGCAAGGAAGGCCCTACCCACAGAGGCTGATTCAAGCCGAGACCCTTACCCTTAGTGGTAGTAGTAGTAGTAGTAGTAGTAGTAGTAGTAGTAGTAGTAGTAGTAGTAGTAGTAGTAGTAGTAGTAGTAGTAGTAGCGTGGGGTTTGCCCCCAGGAGCTTTTGTTACATAGGCAGCGAACTGCAAAATACGTGGCAGGCGCAGTACTCTCGAGGGTTCGAGGGTTGTGATGGCAGGAGACGGTTTCCGCAAAAAAATCCAATTTTTCGCGCAAATTGGTGTCTGCCATGGCAGCCGAAACCTTTTAATACGTGGCCAGCGCAATACGTTAGAGACTTCGAGGCAGCCAGCAGGGCTCAGGCCGCAGGGCCCTTTCCCGTAGAGCCCAACGGCAAGTGCAAAATACGTGGCAGTCGCACTACTTCCGAGTCTGACGGCTGGAGATGATTTCCGCAGAAAATTGCAATTATTCGCGCACATTGGTTTCTGCCGCGGCAGCCGGAACCTCATAATGCGTTGCCGGCGCAGTATTTTGAAGAATTCGAGGCAGGCAGCAGTGCTCGGGCCGCAGGGCCGTTTCTTGGCCACGCTCTTCTTGCACAGCGCAATGTAAGCAAACCCTAAAACCTGAAACGAGATGCTGGTGAGCAAACCCTACACTCTAAAGAGAGATGTTTGTAACGATACTGGCATTACGCCCGAAACCTTAAAAGGAAATGTTGGTAGCCAAACCCTAAACCCTAAAAGGAGATGTCGGTAAGCAAACCCTGGACCCTAAGAGTAGATGTTGATAGCCAAGCCCTATAACCCAAAAAGGAGATGTTGGTAAACAAACCCCGAACCCTAAAAGGGGATGTTGATAGCCAAACCCTAAACCCCAAGAGGAGATGTTGGTAAGCCAACCTTGAACTCTAAAACACAATCCTGGTAGCCAAACCCTAAAACCCTGAACCCTCAAAGGGGATGTAGATCGCCAAACCCTAAACCCCAAGCGGAGATGCAGGTAAGCAAACCCTAAACCCTAAAAGGAAATGTCGGTAAGCAAACCCTAAACCATGTGTCACCCCAAGGCCTGAGCACCGCAGCCAGTTTGCCGATGCGCTGGTTGCGCTTTCCGTCTGTGCGAAGTATCTTGAGGTGACACACTTTCTGGGGAAGCTCAGGAGTCGCACTGCACACATTCATAAAGGATGACAAAGAAGAGATTGATTGAAGCCGTGGTGGCGGGGCGGATGGCGGAGAGCCCAAATTTCTCGAAATCAAGAGAGACGTCTGCTTTGCAAGCCTTTCAACACAAGCTCCACTTCGCAGGCTCCGTAACTTCATGTGTCACCCCAAGGCCTGAGCACCGCAGCCAGTTTGCCGATGCGCTGGTTGCGCTTTCCGTCTGTGCGAAGTATCTTGAGGTGACACACTTTCTGGGGAAGCTCAGGAGTCGCACTGCACACATTCATAAAGGATGACAAAGAAGAGATTGATTGAAGCCGTCCCCTTATCCGACCTCGAAGTCTTCTGGCATGACTGTAAAAGCAGACCCTCCACCAGAGACTCGGGGGGGGCACGCCTGCATCATGTTTTTTTGCACTGACAGTCATGTCGTGAACAGGCGGTTGAGCCCACATTTGCCAAGTACAAGATTGCGAAGAGAAAGCCTTGCGCATAGTTGATGGCGGCAGGAGCTCAAACTGCTGAGCAACCTGTGCATGCTGCTCATATCTGCGGACACTGCTGTCCGAGCCCCATCGCCCGCGCAGTTTGACTTCCAGCGTGTCTCTGTAGTTCTTGTACCTGTCCCAACTGGCCCCAGAATGCCGAAGCTGATAAAGGACAGCTTTGTCCTTGAGGCGCAGCGCGCTTTGGGCCTTGGACCATGCATCCTGCAGTTGCTGGCAACTCGTGGGAAACAGTGGCCCATCTGGGATCCCACCTATGCAGCTGAGCGCCGCTCCCAGCCACGGAACCTCCATGTTGTTGATCAAGACTGTTTCGTTGGAGACGTTGACCTTGGACGACAACAGCTCGTCTGACGGGTGCAGGTTCACCACCCAGTCTAGCCCTAGCGAACTGCTGCCGACCAAGTCCTTGCGTCGGATGGAGAAAATCTCGCCGGGCCTCGCGTAGATTGCGAACATGAAGATCACCGCCAATCCTTCCACCAAGAAACCTTTTTCCACCATAGCCAGCGCGATCAGTGCGATCAACGGCCAAGCGAGAGGTGGCCGGGTGGCTCCTGGGTCCAGATTGCCCCAGCCTTTCAAAGCCCGCCAACTCCGCGGCAGGTCGTGTTTCGCCAGCGCGGGCATCCAGTCCATAATGGCCGCTATGCACTTGTTTCCTTCGGCGAGGGACCATCCCTCGATGAAAGACTGATTGAGAAAGAGGGTCAAAGCATGGTCCACGTCTTGCGGCCTTTGCAGCTTTAACCTCTGGACACGGCAAAACAAGTGGAAGAGCGCCAGTTTGTGCTTGTACTCCTCGGCAGATCTGGGAGCGATTGCTGCCGCTTCCAGCGTGGTCTGCCCAGGAGCCCTTGCCTTGAGGACCCCGTCGTCCACCAACTTCTGTCTCCTCGTCGCCCTTGTCGCCTCGTCCTTTCCCTCTATTGCCTTCCTCAAGTCGCGCTTTGACGGCGCACCCTTCGTCTGGCGGGGCGCCACATTCTTCTTCAACTGAGCCAACACACCGGAGGAAGAGCTCCCCGGCCTGCTTCTGGACTGTTGAACACGCTTCCTTGGGGTAGCAGATAGCTTGCTTGATCTGGCTAGCCTTCCGTTTGCTGCCTTGTTGCACTTGTTCCACTTCCCATTGCCTTGACGGGCCATCTGCTGCGTTCCATTCAGAAGGGATCCACCTATAAATAAATGAGCTGCGCCCTGCAACGCAATAAGCAGCAACTTTTCTACAACAAATAAGCAACGGAATCGACTTAGCCCTGCCACGATCAAAAGCAAGAACCATCCCGAGGTTGTCTCCCAGATGAAGATGTTTGAACCCAAAGTTCCTCGATGTTCGGAGCTTGTGACGGATCGCCTGCACTGTACCTCTGGCTTCCAGAAGAGTGATGCGTTCAGGATGTCGCATACGGGTTGCAAACTGAGTGATCCAACCATCATCCCTCGCGAAATTTTCAGGCACATGCACAAACTCAGGGTTAATTTGGAATGGATCAATCTTTTCCTCACCAACGGGCTTGACACTCAGCACATCGTTGAATGGGTCGAGCTGCAGGACAGCATCTCTAGCACGGTTGAGGGGATCCCTAGACTTGAATCTCCACATTTCACGACATACACCAATGGACCGTGTGACCTCAGGCGTAGAGTGTAACATGGAGACCGCCGTGCCAGAGAGACAAGCATCTGAAGCGGTAGCTGTACCACTCCAAGGCTGTCTAAGGTCGCTAGAGCAAACCAACAACATAGCTGCTGCCCATCTAAACTCATCGGCTGCAGACTTCCACAATCTTGCTGGATGTTTGTAATGCGCCAACTTGAAATCATACACTGCACGGAATATCGCTAACAGCTCCCGTCGTAGCATGAAAAGGTGAACACAATGACCGATCACGCGCTCAACAGCTTTACCAGATACCTTGGGACGAGTAGCCAGCCAAAGAAGCACCAATCTAAGCTTATCACGTTTGAGCGGGATCGGCCTTACCTCCCCACGCTCACCGTCGAGGATGAAGCCAAGGGCCTGCGCAACAGGGGCGGCATCCTCCTCTTCGTGTACCCGGAATCCCACTGAGCGCAATTGCTGGACCACTTTATCTTTTGTATCCTGCACTACCTCCTTGTCGATGCCACATACGTTCAGCGTAAGGAATGATCACAGCTTCGCCTGAGGTCAGCTTTGGCGCAGGCCGTCCATCCGCCAACACCTGGGAAGGAGAAATAGACAGTGCAATACAAGCTTGGTGTTGATGTATTCTTTGTGCCACCCACATAGCCCACGACCAACCCATCGGGACCACCTTCATGCATGGGAAGATTTCATCGGAGGAGCACTGTAAACACGATGAGGGCAACCCCAATGACTTCACGTTCACTGCAGGCATGCAAAAGAAGCCACGAAGCGCAGATGGCAGCCTTATCGAATAGAAATAGTCTTTCACATCACTCTGGGCGGTGTACATGATCTGATTGTCCCCCACCTCCAGCTGCCCAAAGGAGTAGCCGGCCGCCAGTGCGATATCTGGCGGAGGGGCGAATAATTGATTCGTGGCACGGCAGTCAAGCACCAATCGCAGCTTCCCATTTTTCTTGGATAATGGACTTCGCGGAATCCCGGAATTCTAGCATACCACGGTCATACAAATCACGAACAAACTGCACGTACTGATCAGGATCCCGTCGGAAAACCTCATCTAAGTATGGCTTGACGTGGTTCCCCTTCTCGTAAAGCATCCCCAGCGCCTCATCGGACGCGAACATGGTACTCTTGAACTGCTCCAGAACCTCGCGGCCCTGTGGATCAATCAGAGTGGCGGCATCGAAAGGCTCTGCTCCACACTCTGGTAAGGACACAAGGCTCGCTGTGTAAGGGTGTACCGTACTTCTTGTCCCCTCCTCTGGCATGTATTCTGAAGAGGGACAAAGGTGCAGAAGCTCATGAGTAGCTTCACGCATAACAGGTCGTACGGATGATCTGGGAAGGCTTGCCATGGACCTCATCAAAACTGTCCGTGCATCCCTCTGCGCCTTGAGCGCAGGACGAGTGGAAGGGGAAGCAAAACCTGCCATTTCATTCACAGCAGTAATCACTTCGTTCGCCTTTGAAAGGTTGTCCTCCCGACGGATGCGGTTCCTCTTAGAACTCACAGACTCAAAACTGGACCCCACATGTTTTTTACACGAAGGAAAACTGTTCGGCCTCAGCATGGGGAGAGGCAACAGATCTCGCCAACGCTCTCCCGAAGCCATGCCGAACGGAAAGTCAAAAATCGCACCCTCCGACGCGAAGAGTACTGCCACGAAGGAAAAAGTTGCAGGACACAAAGCCGTGGCCGCTGAATGCCCTGTTGAGCTCGATCACGCGGAGCCACCTCCGGCCCCTCCCCCTTTGGGTCCCGGCCGGTTCTTGGATCGAGCTGCAAGCTCCTCTTTTGCCTTTCTGGATTCCTTTGCAATCGCCGCTTGGTCCTTGAGCTCCTTTGCAACATACTTGGCAAGTGGCTGATGCATGCCATCTCCTCGCCTGTACGTCCACCCCATCACGATGTCCGCTGAGGTGTAGTCTGGGGCACCAGGGCTGATGCGATGCGCCTCCCTGATAACCTGCCATCTCCGCATGAGGAGCTCGGCACCGACCAAATTGGGCACATTCACCTGGTCGATCATCACTAGGGCCTCCACGACCCTCGTGATCAACTCCATCTCGTAAACTGAACGATCTCCGCGAGGCAACTCGTTGCTACGAACCCAGCGCTCATGATCATTCACTGGAGTGAGGCCCCGAGAAACCATGCCCTTGAGAACCCCCAGACATGAAGGAGGCCCATCCAATTGCAGTCCTCCTCCGGGCATTGGATCCTGAGACATACGGGAAACCGCCTCGGCAAACTCAATTCGCCGAGAGGCCTGAGGATCAAAGACTGGATCGAGCACACGAAGATCGATGTTGTCCATGGTGGCAACCTGAGCTCTGGGGATCCTTTTGAGGCAGAGCACCGCGCCATTGGCACCCGTGATGATGGCCCGGTCGTCTTGACGCACAGCTCCTGCCGGAAGGGGCTGCCCCTCATCAACCACTACGGTACCACGCTGAATCACCCCACGACTCTCCAAAGCAACCCAAACGTCGGTGTTGTCTGCAGCAGGTGCCGGAGGCGGAGCACCAGCCGCGGCTGGCGCAGCCCCAATGGGAGGCAGCCCTGAAGTAGCCCTCAAGCCGTTTGCATATTGGCGCCCTGCTGTCATCAGCCGTTGGTACTCAATGGCCGACAATGCCCGGAAGCCATAGACCCTGGCAGGATTGACTCCAATTGGCGGGACCGCCACCAACCCCGGACCCCCGTAATGAAAGGCAACGATGTCTGGATTCAAATTGGACAGCTGCTCTTCGTACACGTCGTGATCCGGTGTGACTATGACGAATACATCGTGTTGCACGTGAGCAGCCACCAGTCGCGTATGAACAACTTGTGGAACTTCTCCGTAATCTAGGAAGCAAACATCTCCTTCCGCAATCATCTGATGGTAAGCGCTGCTGGCCCACCCAAGACTCCTTTCTTGCCTTTTCCTTTACTCTCCTCACGTGGGAGGCTGGTAAGAAGCCACCAGACAAAGAGACTAAGCCCAGCAAGAAGAACGCAAAGGAATAGGATAATGAAGCTTTGAAAGCCCCAAGCAAAAGATCTGGCTTGCTCACTCTTGCACTCGCACTGACACAGGCAAGGGGGGCTGACAGGCTTCTCACTGCTCGCACTCAACCACGAGCCTCCCAGAGATGCACCTAGTAGCACCAGAGATGCAGTAAAAGGAAGATCCATGAACCGCTGCCTGGACTAGAGCCCAAATTTCCCGAAATCAAGAGACGTCTGCTTTGCAAGCCTTTCAACACAAGCTCCACTTCGCAGGCTCCGTAACTTCATAAAACGAAATGTCGGTGGCAAAGCCTGAACCCAAAACGGTAATGTCCGTAAGCAAACCCTATTGTCGGTAAGCAAACCCTAAACCATAAAAGGAGATGTTGGTAAGCAAGCCTTGAACCCTAAAAAGGGATGTCGATAGCCAAACCCTTAACCCCCAAAGGAACTCTTGGTAGCTAAACCCTAAACCCGAAAATTAGATGTTGGTAACCAAACCCCAAAACGAGATGTTGGTAAGTAAACCCAAAACCCTAAACGAGATGTCGGTAGCCAACCCTAAAAGGTTCTAAAGGTTGGTAGCCAAGCCCTTACTAAACCCTAGCAGGAGATGTTGGTAGCGAAACATTAAAACCCCAAAAGCAAATGTTGCTAAGGCAACCTAATGGAGATGTTGGTGCCCACACCCTAAACCAGTGTGGACAAGCGTGGGGCGCAAACCCCGCAATATGCGCGTACTACTACTCCTACAACAACAACTAGTACTACTGCTACTCCTGCTACTGCTACTGCTACTGCTACTACTGCTACTGCTACTGCTACTGCTACTGCTACTGCTACTGCTACTGCTACTCCTACTGCTACTACTACTACTACTACTACTACTACTACTACTACTGCTACACTACTACTACTACTACTACTACTACTACTACTACTACGACTACTACTACTACTACTACTACTACTACTACTACTACTACTACTACTACTACTACTACTACTACTACTGCTCCGCGCACAGTGCGGGGTTTGCCCCCCCACACTTGTCCACACTGGTCTAGGGTTTGGGTACCAACATCTCCAGTTTGGTTTTTGGGTTGCCTTACCAACATCTCCTTTTAGGGTTTAGGGTTTGGGTACCAACACCTCCTTTGGGGGTTTAGGGTTTGGCTGCAGTAGTAGTAGTAGTAGTAGCAGCAGTAGTAGTAGTAGTAGTAGCAGTAGTAGTAGTAGTAGCAGTAGTAGCAGTAGTAGTAGTAGTAGTAGTAGTAGTAGTAGTAGTAGTAGTAGTAGTAGTAGTAGTAGTAGTAGAGTAGTAGTAGTAGTAGTAGTAGTAGTGGTAGGAGTAGGAGTAGCAGTAGCAGTAGCAGTAGTCGTGGTGGTGGTGGTAGTAGCAGTAGCAGTAGCAGTAGCAGTAGCAGTAGCAGTAGCAGCAGCAGCAGCAGCAGCAGCAGCAGTAGTAGTAGTGGTGCTGCGCGGGCCATGGGCTTGTATTTCCGACTCCGCCAATGCTTTGGATCTCGCTTTGATCTCGGATCCGACTACATCGTACATCGTGCCGTGGGAAAGACTTGCCCATGACTAACTCCCTCCCAATGAAGCCTCTGTGACAGAACAGACGCAAGATGTGTCCAAGACAGAATACCTAACCGAAGCCGCTCCAAAAGTCTATGTCCAAAGTCAACAGCACCAGTACTACACCATAGCGAGTTCCGACAAATAAATTACGACAAAGGGTCTCGTTTTGGACAGCATTAGTATAACACAAATGATAACAGATAATAGCCGTCGCTCGTATGTCGTTTGACGTCCTGGGTCCCAGTCAGAGGAATTCGAAGTGTCCCAATCACGTCCAGGCCGGGCCTGGCGCCCTTCCTCAGATGCGGTGTCCTCGCATACGCCAAGCACCCAGGTCCCAACAGTGCCTAGAGTGACTGTGTGACTTAGTGAAGATTAGTGAAGCGTAGTGCTTTTGCGGCACAGCTCACTCCGGCCGCCGGCCTCGTGAGATGCAGCCAAGGTTTCAAGCTCGGCGAGCTCAGCGTCAAGCTCAGGCCAGGCACCCGACAGCACAGCCTGAATCCAAACGCCGCTGGATGAGACCAGCATGCCATTATGTCAATGTGAGTTTCAGTGATAACGCCGACCCTGTCAGATGGAAGGTTCGGTTTCTGACCTCCCAACACTAGACACGTTTCCGGCACCTTCTCCACACGCAGCTCACAGAGCAGGGCTGCAGCCCAGCCAAACAAACAAGGTGGAGCTTCTCCATGGGGGGTCGAAATCATCCGACGTACCTGCGCGATCCGGCTGCATGGCCTTGCGCCGCTTTGCGCTTTCGGTCTATGTGTGGGCACGTCATGCTCGAAATGTGGAATTGGCACCAGCGTCCTTGGCAGATTGCTGGCAGGAACTTGCAGCAAAGGCCGTGACATCAAGGCCTGAGCCGGGGGCGCCCAGTCAGTCGTGTGAGCTAGAACATCCTCGAAGCGCTCGCAGAGTACCTCGAGCAGCGCGTGCTATGCCATTGAGCATAGCCCTGCTGTGCTGAGGCTTCCGCGAAGAAAGCAGCCTGTGTCGATGCGGCGCATGAAAGTCCCTTGCTTCGCGCAACTTCGCCTGCTGCCTGCCTGCTGCTGGAAGAGCAGCGTTACTTGAGGAAGGAAGGCCCTCGCAACAAAGAGGGCTTTCCCAAAGGCCCTGGCCTGGGCAGCGAAGAGAGGAGTCGACTTCCCGCCGTGTTGGCGGCTCGACTTCTTCACAAAAAGCCTGTAGGCGGCAGGCTGCAGCACCTGCAAGGAGCGCTTTGCCTGCCGAGATTGAGCAAGGAGTTCGTGCATCTCTTACGTGTGCGTAGCACGCACTATTGCCATGGGCTGACATGTTCATTCGGGTCCACACGAAGGAAAGGCGCAGATCCATCTGAAAGACACCAGAGACATGTGCAGAAAATTACATGATGTCGGAAGGAAGACGTGAAGGTACTCGGATGCCAGTGTACCAGTGACAAAGCCACGACCGATGTGTGCAATTGCACTGATCCGGTGTTGGGGGCTGACGACAAGAAAAAAAGAAGGTCAGTGGACCACTGCTGTTGCAGTGTGCCGGGAAACGAGGGCCGATATTTGACCAAGTTTCTCACAAACAGCGGCCCATAATTCCCGACCCGGCACAATGTGCAGTTGCTTCTGTTGCTTCTGTGGTTGCTGGCCTAAGAGACCACAACATACCGCAACGACAAGCGGACATCCGAGGTCGGAGGTTTCGGCCCTGTTAAGGCTGACCAATGGCAGTGTGGCAGAATGTAACCCCATCCCATCATCCTGTGCCTTTGGGTCCTGGGATTGCGCACGCTGTCAGTTCGGCACGCAGCCGATTCCAGAGCGGAGTCCTGAAAGTCAAGGGGCTTGGCTTGGCTTGGATCTTACGACAAGCTGGCTTTCGTACTGGAATCGTGAACTAATTTCTTGACGAACCCTGCTTTCGTTGTTCCCCTGGAGACTGCAAAGCTCGGCCTGCAAATGACCGCAATCACGACGTGCATAATCGAGATGCCCCGAAGCCCCAAACTCCAACCCATTGCTTTTTCGCTCGGTGAAGCCAGACGCCCAAGCAGCGTTTCGGAATCCTCCGATCATCCCAACCAAGCCTACACTGTGTAACCCTAAGACCATCCTGGAGCATGAGAGAAGCGGATGCGGGATGTACCCATGGTTTGCAACCTGCAAACTAGGGCATGGCTGGGGCCTCTATCCTATACGGGTACTGGGCCTTCAACTTCGGAGAAATGCCCGTGTTAGACATTCGGTTGGGGAAGTTCACGCAATCTCACAAAGGAGCGTTAGTCAGTCTGACAGCTTACCTTGCATGGCATACACACAACTGAAGCGACCCGTTTAGAGCAGGAGAAAGCCACGTTTAAGGACAAGGTCTCCTGCAGGGTCGTTTGAGAGATGCTTGGTAACCACGCCGGTTCCAAAAAAGCAACAGAACAGAACTGGCACGAGGACGTTCTTTGTAAGCCTGAAAGAAGAAGAAAAACACCTCGCACACTTTAGGAGCACATCGTACGGAAAACGTGGGTGCACCATGGGGTGGAGTCGACAATCGGCCAAGGAAACTACATCACGAAGCCCAACAAGCCCAACGACGGCTAGAATGCCCAACGTTTCTCGTGTTGAAAATGTCAGAGGCAATACGTGCCTTCATTTGACCATAACCTCGCGTTCCCAAGTACACCTTGGTGGTGTGTCTCAGTGCTTTCACAAGCGGCCAGCGACATTCAGTGAGCCCATGGCACAGCAGCAGAAGTACTCCCCATCTCATGGGCGCCAAAACACCCAAAAACGTAGGCAAGGCGGCCCATGCCCTTAAGAATTCCAAAGCTGAAACTGAAAACTGTGCATTGCGCGTTCATCATCTTATGGTCGACTTGCACTCCGTCACAGCCCATTCTCGTTTTTGCACCTCTACGGTGCCTCTTGCTTGATGAGATTCCCCATGTGCTGACTCCAAATCCTTCTTTCAGGTAGAGGGTCGATGTCGGAGTAGACCAAGCGCCGGCCCCCAAGCACATGACATGAACTTCATCAGAAACTCTGCATTCCAACCACGGGAGCGCTTTGTCCGCTCGCGCATGTCTTCAGGAAGCTATGTCCGATGCGCTCTGCTTACATGCCACTTTTTGGCGATACCGGCACCGACTGCCTGTTCAGAATCTAGTCTAGTGGTGAAGCTACAGCTACACCTTCTCGTAGTCGAGCTTGCCTTCGAGCTTCTTGTTGTCTGCCTCATGCGGGCGACACGTTGGCCTGCGCAGAGCTCCCTTCAGCTTCGCCCCCTGGGGGCCGGTCAATTTTTCTTGCGGCCTGGCCCGAAGCTGCCGAGGGCTCCAAACTTCTCCAAGCGACTCCAACCGAGTGCTCGTGCTCGCGCGCCTTCATGAAATCTTCCTCAACGACGTAGTCCCGCTCGGCGCGGATCGCAAACATTCCGGCCTGATCAGTGTGCTCGCATAACACAAAGCCTTCCCTGCTAATGCATGCAAAGGCTGGCGGCCTCGGTGCAAATGTTGCGCATGTCCGCGTTGTTGAAGTTGTCTGTGAGTTTGCAGATGGCTTCGTAGTCGATATCCCCGTGCTTTGTGATGGGGTTGGCATGGATCTTGAGCACCTGGCGATGTAACCCGAGGCGACCCGAGAGACCCAAATGACTCCTGGACCTCGCGCCTCGATCCTGGCTTGCTCGTTCGGCAGCGGAATCTCGATCTGGCACAAGCGGAAACCACTAAAACCGCAGCAGCCGTAGCAGTTGCTGCTGCGAGACTTAGGCAGCTGGTGAAAAAGCACTGGACCCTTGCTGTCGGCCAGTTGCACCTTCCGGTCCAAGCGCCCCGGCCGAAGCAGCGCAGGGTCCAGGGTATCGGGCCGATTTGTGGCCTCGGGCAACTTCGGGCATGACTTCACAGCCGAGTGCCGCACAGCTTAAAAAGGGATTCTATTTCGGATCTTCTTCCGCATCGGAAGATCCTTCAAAGGCTGAGGCCATGATGATCTTCACGCGGCCCAAATCGTCGAAGCCGTCCAACTGATTCAACAGTTCCTGAGCACGAAACCCAAGAAGCCCTTACAGCAGGCTGAAAACACAGGGCAGCGAACCTTGTCATCCAGCTGGGGTCGGCACCATCAAAGTCCTCTGGATCTCTCGGTCAGCCGACGTGCCTTGAGAGAACCGCTTCCCGCCGATGGCATCAATCCTCAAGAGGACGGGGTGTAAAGATTCGAAAAGGCAGCCTTCACTGCGTAGTTCTTCATGCTGCGCGGTGGCTCATCCATGAAAATGATACATGGCTGATGCTCTTTCGCATAGCCAAACATCTCGCGGATGATTCGGGCAGACTCTCCGATGTACTTGTCAACGATGGCAGATGCTACAACCTGATGCAGAGTTTCAAGCCCCTACTTTCGAGCTGCTTGCATTGGATGGGAACCACTGACAACTGCTGGCCTTGATGAAACTGGCCGTCATGTTGTGTGCCATGGCCCGTGCCAGAAGCGTCTTTCCGGTTCCCGGCGGGCCATAGAGCAGCACGCCTTTCGGAGACTTGATGCCCACCTCAGACATGCAACGTTCCTTGCCCGAGGCTTTGAGGCCAAGGCCAAGCGCAGGCTGAACACACGCTTGAAGAGCTCCGGGTTTGTCAATGGCAGCTCGATGACCTGGGCTCCGCATGTCACTCCGCCCTCAGCAATCGTTCGCAATATGCTGTCAAAGTATAGAAGATGCATGCACGTGTATGTCTGTTAAAAAGTACGCCCGCGTGAATGCCTGGATGGATGGATGGATGGATGGATGGATGGTGTGAAAATAACACGTCCCCACTATCTCCCAGACCTACGACTTTGCCAACCTTCGTTGGCTCAAGACCACTTTGCCCTATCGGAAAAGGCGCTGCTGAACTTCAGGGCTACTTTGGTCTCAGTCGTGTGAGCTTGTGCACGGAATTACTTTAGGGTAGTTTGGAGCGCATTCTGGACTAGTGTACTTTCGCATGGTAGCGGAGCTGAAGCTCCACGGAACTTTGGTAGAACAACTTGGCGTCAGAACGAGGACAGCAACGGCTTTGAGACATGGAGAAGACTTTACAAGAAGTTCTCGCTGCCAGGAGCCACGCGAAGCACGTCACTTTTGACGCAGCTGTTGGACTTTAAGTTCAACCCAGCCACCTTTGAACAGGACTTTAATGTTTGGGAAACAATCAAGAGTAGGTACGAACGACAAGCAGGACAACCTTTGCCTGATGGTGTTCTTGTTGCAACTTTGCTGAACAAGGCTTCTGGAGCTTTACAACAACACCTTAGGTTGAATGCCCAAACTTTGGCTACCTATGCTCAGGTTCGAGAAGTTATCCTTGAGTACCATAGATCACGACTTTTGATGAACCCAGTTGCACAAACTTCGGCGAATGCAACTTTTGCTGGTGGAGCTTCGGCTCCCATGGACATTGGTGCCTTAGCGGCAGCTTTGTGGAAAGGAAAAGGAAAGAAAGGAAAAGGAAAGAAAGGAAAAGGAAAAGGGAAAGGAAAAGGAAAAGGAAAGGACTTTTCGAAGTCGTTTGGAAAAGGAGGACAACATTGGAACTTTATGATGAAAGGAAAAGGAAGAGGAAAAGGAAAAGGAAAGGCCACTTCTAGCTCTACTTCGGTTTGCTGGACGTGTGGTAAAACGGGTCACCTTTCGAGCAACTGTCCTAACTACCGTGTTTCAGCTGTTGAAGGTGAAGAACTTTACCCGTCGGAAGATACAGGAGATTGGTCTCACTTTGGTGAGGACGATTGGTCTGATTGGACCGATTGGGCGATCAACGCGGTGACGGAACTTTACAACGACCCTAGCAGTTGGGATCAGACTTGGGATGATCAACTTTGGTCTTGGGATGCTTGGTCCTGGGATGTTGACCCTTGGGGTTGGTCTTCGGACTTTACTTCAGAAGTTTGGCCTTCAGAGGCTGCTCCTTCGGCGAAGGCCGAAACTTTGGCGAAGCCCAAGGAAGAGGCTTCCTCGTCAAGCGGCGCGGCAACTTTGCCCGTGTCGGCTGTGACTTTGCAAGGACCACCTGGACTTTCAACCCCCAAAGCCAAGCCTAAGGCTAAAGCAAGCATCAGCCCGAGCACTTTGCTCATGTCGGCTGTTGTTCTCGGCAACTTTGGTTTGGGGAACACTTTCAGAGTTGATGGGATGACGAACGGAGTTGTAGACTTCAGCTTTGGTGGTTTCGGAGAGTGTGAGAACTTTGAGCCTACGGCCTTTATGGCACCGCTTGAGACTTTCTCCTTGAATGGTCGCACGGATGAGAACCAACGACTTTTCAGTGTTGGGGATCTTGGTCTTCAGAATTTGAATACGACTTTCAAGGATGTTGCTTTGGAGGAGCATTTGATTGCTTCGACTTTGGAGGACACTGAGCCGTGGATCCTCTTTGATTCAGGTGCTGCAACTCACTGTTGCCCGAAGGACTTTGCTTCAGAGTGGCCACTTCTGCCACTTACAGGTAAGGCTCCACCTTTGAGGAGCATTTCAGGTCAGCCTTTGACGGTCTTTGGAAGGAGACTTGTGAAGGTTGACTTTGAGGGCCAGCCCTGTTTCTTACACTTCTACGTTTGCGACGTTCCCTACTGTGTGGTGTCCGTTGGCAGACTTTTGAGGTCAGGCTTTGACGTGAACCTTTCTTCTAAGAAGGCGAACACTTTGGAAACACCGGATGGACACAAGGTGCCCATCACTAGGCATGGTTCACTTCTTTTCTTGAGGCCCACTTTGGCACCTTTCAACCGGGAAGAGTTTGAGGTTGCGTGTAACACTTTTCACACACAGAGCGCCCAAGGTACCATAGTGGCCCCAGTTTTTAAGCCTGTCGTCCAGTATCACATTGATAAATGGGAGCTCTCGGGTAATACTTTGACCCGCATACACAAAAAGCGAGAGCTACTTTCTTTTCTCCCGAAGGGACGAAAGATCGCCCTGTAGAACTGAAGGACCTTTCAGACGAACGCGTAACCTACTTTGAGTACGCAGATGGCAGAAAAGAGACTTTCACCGACAACTGGCGTAAGGTAGCTAACCCAAAGGGCCCAGCTTCTGAACGTTTTGTTGGCAAGACTGTTTTTAAACTTTCCTCCAAGCCCACTGGCCGCAAGCTGGTTGGAAAACAGACAACTTTACCTGAACCCACACCTGCACGCAAACCACAACCACTTGAACAGCAGCAGGAACCTTTAGCAGAGGCCCCACAACCACGTTTCAAGCAACCCACTAAAGGCCTCAAGGAGCAAAGCACCGAGGACACTTTCCGTCTGCGCCTTGAGCAGACCTCTTCAGGAACGTTGGAAGACTTTCGGAAGGCTTTGCTTGAGCAGCTTTTAGAGAAGGACCCGGCAACCGGCCAGCCGTACACGCACGACTTGTGGCTTGACTTTCCGTCTTGCTGGGTGCGTGTCCACTACGAACAGCGGACCACACTTTTTGTGCCTGAGGATCCGCACTTTGAAGAGCAGCTTGGCGACGGTCGCATGACTTTGGTTGTGAGGCCAGACACGGAGGCAGTGCCCTTTTGGCACGCTGACCATTGGCGCAAGCGCGGCGCCACTTTGATCAGCTCTCCTTTTGTCGGAGCCACTTGCTTTGAGAAGGCAGACTTGCAGCTTGTTGAGTGCGAGCCGGAAGCTCCGGACTACGTTGCGCATCGCCCTCGCGGGCTCAAGCAGCCAGGCGAACCAACTTTGACGGAGCGGCTTGAACACGAGTTGACACACTTGCCCTTTAAGCCTTGGTGTGAAGTTTGCGTGCGTGCCAAGAGAAAGCAGGCAAAGAGTCGCAGACTTTCCCTGAAGCAGCCTGTGCTGCAGATGGACTTTAGTTTTCTTGGCGACAAGCCTGGTGAGGAACAGATCACGATTTTGAACGTTGTCGATGTTCTTTCGGGCATGGCACTTTCTGTTGTGATTCCCACCAAGGCCCGCACACCTTACTCGCAGGCTGAACTTCGTCGCTTTGTGCTTGAAACGGGCAGAACTTTCGGTGTGTTGCAAGCGGACCCCGAACCCGCCCTCCTCGCTATTGCAACTTCTGTCACTGGTGAGGTTGGTGGACTTTCCTTTCGGAAGACGCCCGTCGGTTGGAAACAAGCGCAAGGCAGCGTCGGTAACATGCAGGCCACTTTGTACGGCCAGATCAAAGCTTTGCGCCTTGACATACTTGAGCGCTTTGACGTGGACCTTTCGGTGCACTCGGCTTTGTTTACTTGGCTTGTGCGTCACGCGCAGTGGCTTGTGAACCGTTACCTTTGCAACGCGGAAGGAACGACGGCTTTTGAGCGGCGCTGGCGTAAGAAGTATGCCGGCTTTATCTGTCGCTTTGGAGAGACAGTACTTTTCCGCAAGCCGCATCCGCAGAAGGGTCGTGCAGCTTTTGTGCCTGGTGTTTGGCTTGGCAAGGACACTGAGTCTGATCAGCACTTTGTTGCTGACGCCACTGGAGTCTTCAAGACCCGCAGTGTCAAACGCCACCCGCCCTCCCGGCAAGCCGACCTTGCACTTTTGCAGTCGATCTCTGCGCGCCCTTGGGACCCCACCGGTTCGAAGGCTGAGACGGACACTTTTGTCTTTCCTCAAGCCAAGCGGTCCGAGGAGGCGACAGCAGCAGACCTTTCGAACTTTGAGCAGCACGAGTCGACTGAGCCACTTGCACCAGAAGCTTTGCAAGAAGTTGAAGACTTGCTTGGTGACGACTTTAGCGGTGTTGAGCCAGAGGCGGTGCCGCCAAGAGAAGACTTGTCGGACTTGGAGTCTTTGGCTACGCCTCCTGACCTTGACACTTTTGAGCCGCCACACGTCACTTTGGACCAGCAGACACAGGGCCAACCACGGTCCGCAACAGAAGCAGCTTTACCGCAACCTGCGGCTACGAGGCCTCGACTTGAGGAGGCGTCTGCTTCTTCTCCGACAAAGCGTACGTCGGAGACTTTGCCTGTTGGGACAAGCAAGGTGCAGAGAATGGCCAGCGTAACTTTTGCAAAGACCAAGAAGCGCTTTCGCCTGTGTGACTTTCGTGTCTCTGCTGTGACAACGAAGCAGGACCTTGAAGTACCGGTGTCGGTGAATCAAGATGAGAAAGAACTTTTGTTGATGAAGACACTTGAGAATCCGCACATTTGGTACCAGACGGAGTTCACACGTGAAGAGGAAGCTGCAGGCATGACAAGGGAGATGAAGTCGATGCGTGACTTTGACGTGTTTGACGAAGTCTCTGTTGAGTCGGTCTCTGAGGAGACTTTGCGGTCTGCAATTTCCACGAAGTGGGTTAAAGTGCGCAAGCCTGACGGGACTGTGCGCTGCAGGATTGTGGGGAGAGGTTACACTCAACTTGTGGAAGACAAGGATGAGACTTTCGCCTCAACCCCGTCCTTAACCACACTTCGGCTGTTGTTGACTTTGGCTGTTGCGAAGGGATGGCACATCTCGATCGGAGACATTTCGACGGCATTTCTTCATGCCCTGGTCGACGGTGACTTTTATGTCATTCCTCCTCTGGAATTCTATCCAGAGGGCCGCACTTTGTGGAAGCTTAAGAAAGCCCTTTACGGACTTAAGCACAGCCCTAAGCTTTGGCAGCAGCACTTTGCATCTGTCATGGAGAAGAACGGCTTTCGACGCATGAAGTAGGACCCGAACCTTTATGTACATGACAGCAAGCAACTTTACGTTCTGGCGTATGTGGATGACTTGATGTTTTTCGGTTCGCGGGCTGATGTTTCGACTTTGATCCGGGATCTTCAGAAGGACTTGTTGCTTAAGCGCACCTCCACTTTCATCTCTGTAGGAATGAGCCCATCCTACATTGATACGATGCTAGAGCTTTACGGTTTGAAACAGTGCCGACAGGCACCTGCGCCAGGAACGGATGCTTTGAGGAAGCAGCTCGACTGTGGACCTTTGGACCCTGAGGATCACAAGCGCTACCGGCGCGCTGTGGGCCAACTTTTGTGGCTTTCCAGCGTGCGCCCTGACATAATGTATGCTGTCAAGGAGTTGAGCCGAGGACTTTCTGCACCAACCACAGAGCATGAAGCAAAGGTGAAGCATCTTTTGAAGTACGCAGGGACAAAGCACTTTGAGCAGAAACTGCAACCAACCCTCTCACTTTCACCGCAGCACAAAGCAATAGACATCAACATTTTTGTTGACAGCGATTGGGCAGGATGCCATGACACCCGACGCTCCACTTCAGGAGTTTCCCTCTTTGTGCTCGGGGCGAATATACTTTCGCACAGCAGGACCCAGGCCACCGCAGAACTTTACGCTATAGGCTCTCAGATGCTCTTTTCGTGAGGTCTTTGGTGGAAGAGAGCAAGATCTTTCAGAAGGCTAACCTTTGTGTTTTCACAGACAGTAACGTTGGCAAAAGCATTGCCTCACGTTTCGGCGCAAGCCGTAAAACGAAGCATGTAGAGTTACGATATCTTTACGTGCAAGAGCTCGTTACTTCTGGTATGGTTAGGATCAAGAAAGTTCTTGGGACTTTGAACCCAGCAGATATCCTTACGAAGTACATCGCGAAGGATACTTTGCACCGCCATCTTCCTACTTTCGGGTTTGAGGTTTAGCCACCCCGTCTCGGGTCGGACTTTGCCACTCATCATCTTTCCCAGAAGAACCCAGATGAGAGAGAAGAAGACTTTGAGAGCTGAGAGAATCACGTTCTTGCGGACATGTACTTTTCATGCTTGTGCGGACATGTACTTTTGCTTGCTTGTGCAGTCTCGACATGTCTTCGACTTTCGCTCGTCGCTGGAATTTTTCATTTTCTGGAACCAACTTTGAAGATGTTCTTTCTGTTTTCCGTTTTCTCCGTTCCGAAAAGGAATAAACTTTTACCGTGAAACCTTGATGGTGGATGACTTTTCCGATGATGGTTTTCTGGTGCAACGGCACCACTTTTAATGTACATATGTAAGCTCACTTGACTTTCCCGTTCAGGGTGTTCGGGTTTTGTCTTGGGTTTTGGTTTTAACTTTGCGCCTCTCGTCGCCACTTTCGCTCTGCATTGCCCGTTTCACTCCGACTTTGCCTATCAGATGGAACCGGACATGCGCAGATGGAGCGCCGACACTTTGTTGTCTTGGTCGACTTTTGCGTGCGCTTGGTGCACGACTTTGATCTGCCAAGTGCCTCTGCAACACGGTTGCAGCGACTTTGGGGACACCTTCGGCTGTATCCCCTGAGCCAAGAGACTTTGTCTTGGCGTCTTCAGGACGAGCTGGAGACTTTGTCTTTTATCAAGCGACTTTTGTCTGATATTACTTTGGCTAAGGCCAGTGACTTTGTGGATTACAGGTCCCTGCCGATCCTGACTTTGGCGGAGACTTTGGTTCTCCTTGATCTACAAAGGTCGCGGGAGCGACTTTATTATCTGTCACTTTGGGTGACACTCTCGCGCAAAGCGAGACTTTGAGATGGCGCCAAAGACTTTGAGGCGAGAGGACGCCGATGCATGGGCGGAAGCTCTGCGCACCGGCGGCAGGGGCACTTTGCCCATAAGCCCTGGCTGGCGCCCAGGCTCCAACTTTTCCACTTTTGTTGCCAACTTCGATCCTTCTACTTTTGTGGAGATGCTAGATGTGGGTCGGCAGGTTGAGCAACTTTGGGTTCCAGGTTCGCAGTGCCCGCTGTTGCAGCCACCACTTTCACTGGAAAGGGTGATGGCGACACTTTACCCAGGCCGCGAACATCCTGGACTTTATACCCATGTGGAGATCATTTTTATGATGCAGAGCACTTTTACATGGCTCTTTACGGCGATGCTCCCGGGCGTCCCGCCGGTACTTTCGGCGGACCACTTTTGCAACTTTATGTTGTACGTGACTTTGCCGTTGGCTATGTTCCAGCAGAAGATGAGGACTTTGCTGCAAGGAGGCGCGCTGCACTTTGATGGTGCAGATGCCTTTTGGGGTGACAATCGTCACCTCAACTTTTCCTTCAGCCCCAGATCGTCCTTACTTCTATTCTCTTTTGGGCTTTCCATAACGCAACTGGCTGGAAAGACTTTTCAGGTTGGCCAAGTGGCCACTTTTGGTTTTCGCCCAACACGGGCACTTTGGTTGGGCTTGGTTTCTTCGTGCGCCGTCTGGAACAGGCGCTACCTCGACTACTTTCTGGCCCTTCCAGCGGGATCTGTTATCACTTTGGATATGACCCAAGCAGCGGTCCTGCAGACGGCACTTTTGGTCGTCCATCCTCACTGGGATGATGGTTACTTTGTCACCAGCGGTTTGAACAAAACTTTCAGCATGGAGAACAGCTGGCACTGGAGACTTTTCCACATTCCTGTGTTGAAAAGCATGTGGGACATCACTTCCAACGCCAAGGATTGGGACATTGTCCCACGACAACTTTGGCAGAGGATGGCCCGAGCAAGGCTGTGAGCCTACTTTGAAGCACACTTTTCGGCGTTTTTTGACGTTTGGTGCTACCTTGGTTGCTGCACTTTAATGGGCCAACCACTTTTGGGCCACGCTGCACTTTGATGTGCCGTGCGCAGTCACGACACTTTGCACAACGAGCACAACGAACTTTCTTCCAGAAGCAACTTTTGATGCTGTAGATAGGAGGCATCGTTGCACTTTGCAGTTCTCCAGCGCTGGAAGCGGAAACAACTTTTGCGCATCCGCTCGCTTACACATGTACATGCAGTGTACGTGTTATATACTTTACGAGAATAAAGTACTTTACTTTAGTCTGGAGGAGGCGTGTGAAAATAACACGTCCCCACTATCTCCCAGACCTACGACTTTGCCAACCTTCGTTGGCTCAAGACCACTTTGCCCTATCGGAAAAGGCGCTGCTGAACTTCAGGGCTACTTTGGTCTCAGTCGTGTGAGCTTGTGCACGGAATTACTTTAGGGTAGTTTGGAGCGCATTCTGGACTAGTGTACTTTCGCAGATGGATGGTGGGTGGGTGGGTGGGTGGATGGATGGATGGATGGATGGATAATTGGATGGATAATTGGATGGATAATTGGATGGATAACTGGATGGATAACTGGATGGATAATTCGATGGATGCCTGGTTGCCTGGATGGATAGATGGATGGGCGGACGGACGGATGGATAATTGGATGGAGGGATGGATGGACGGACGGACGGATTCATGCATTCATTTCGGATACTGCTGCTCCTTGTTTCTCAAGACCACTGCTCTCATCCTGCCCAACACTATCACCCTCCAGCAGCACCATCTCCAAATCCATCTGGATCGTCGTCGTCAGTGCGATGTGCTTTCACTGCCGTGAGAATGCGCGTTATCCACGTCTAGCATTCCCAGCACGATAACGGCAGCGGCCACGAGCGGCAATTCAGCTGAATGGTATTATCAATGGCAAGCCTCTCACCCGATCGCATCGCAAACTCAGCAAGACAGAAAGAGCGGGCATCTGAAATCTGGTTCTTCAGAGTTTTGAAGATGCAATTCAGCTGGGTGGCCTCTCGCATCTGCCTGCAACAAAGCCCGAGAGCCCTAGAGGCACAAGAAGCTTCCGTTTCGCACTTGCCTAATCTGCTCAGTGAGGCCACCAACATCACTGTAGGAGATCTTCCCAGGGTCCTCTGCAGAAAAGATACACTTCTTGCAAGAGTTGCAGGAAAGCTGGCCTCATGCAGCATGCTGAAGACCATCGGGTCGACTTCTCTCGGAAGTAAGCGCATGATCGTCAGAGTGGTCATGTCCAAGGAAACGCGGCTGCCTCCCATCGCGGACAGTCGCACTTTCAGGTGCTACAGGAGACTTGTGCTGTCCATTGAGCCTGACACCAGCTTGGCCTTGTCGAGCTTTACCTGGTCAGGGAGAAACCCACACAACGACCACAGCAACTTCAAGGCAAGAAGAGTCGTGGTGACTGGCCTTGCACGTGACAACATAGCGAGGGCCACTCGAGGCCTTCACGATAAAGCGCTCGGCGTCCAGCTGTCGCAAGACCTTCCCGAGGAAGGACTGAGCACCGACCGAGCACCGAGTCTGCAACCACCTCGCCGATAATCTGCCCAACGCTCTGCAAGGCTTTCAGGTGATCCTGCAACGACCGCACACTCGCAAGTGCACAATCGATCGCACAAGTAATTGCTGAAGCTCTTCTAACGGCTCCTCGGATTTGTCGTAGTCCACGCTGTTCTTCTTCACGGTCTCCCGAAGCTTCTTCACACGCGATTCGAATTCGCGGTGCTCCTGCACCTTTGCCACATAGCGCTTCAGCGCCTGAAGCGCGCAAAATGCGCAAGCTCTTGAACAAGCGAAGCCACAGAGATAACATGCTTGCAGCCATCAATGAGTGCGCTGTCAGTTCAGATCCCTCTACTCTAACCCTGCACTCTCGGCGGCTCAGCGCCTGATCTTGCTCACTGCCTTGTGTCTCGGAAGCCATTTGAGCCAAAGGATCTGCCACACATAGACAGAGTGAAGGGACAATCACGAGACAAGGACATCGCAGGCATCCCACGTGAGCACCCGCCATTTTTAGTGTTCGATACCTGTGCCCACCCTGTACAAGCCAGCGAAGACACGATGCCGGCGAAGGCACGAAGCTGGGGCAGAGTTGGCCGATCTCAACCAACATAAGATGCAGCAATAGCTAAGGCTAAGGCAACATAAGTCAAAGAGCGGCGGTAAGTAAGTCATGTCATCGGCACTTGGCCTTCTTTTGCAGCTGCTTGGTCTTCATGATGATTTGCAGCATAAGCCTGGAGGCTTCATGTGTCATCTTCGCCACAGTCTCCTCCGACTCCTCCATCCTCTTGCGAGTTGCTATCAAATCGTTCTCTTCCTTGTCCATGTCATTCATGTACCGCTCAAGAAGAGATCCTGTTCGAACATGTTCCATGGACTTGATGTTCTCACGCAGGCGCTTCTGGTTTTCAAAGATCTTGTTGACGCGGCTGCCGTCCAAAGCCTGTTTGCGCTGGATCTCCTGGATCTCTGCATCCTGGCGCTGGAGCTCGCGTGTCTGGGCCCTGAGCTGCCAGGCCATGCAGACAACATCAGCGTGCTAGCCTGGTACGAGAGACTACCTTGAACTTCTTTCCCCGGATGTGCACCACACCTGACAAAGACGCAGAGACGGCCGAGGCTCATGATCTCCCTCACCTCGGTGGCAAAGCCGTCCGGGTCCTCGCAGGGCTCCTTGGCTTCGGCAAAGCGCAGTTCGCAGAAAAAGGCAGGGAATTTTGAGTCACGGTTCGTCCAGTGCCCAGGGGACGTCGCGCTGCTCCCAGCCCAGGAGCTGCTCCTCGGAGACCTGTCGCGGCTGGACCAGGACCTGCAGCCCAAATGACGGAAGGTGACGATCGAACTCTAATGCATGTGGAAACAATATACTGTAGCGATGCTGGCGGTGTGAGTGCTCATGGTGTCATGCTGTCACATGTGTCACGGTGTCGGTGTCTCCCCGCTTGCAGGGGTTCCGACAATTTCCAAGTCTCAAGACAAAGACACGGGTAGCGGGTAGTACAGTACCAGGTTTGCAGAGCCACTATGCCTGCGACTGCCGGTGACATCATGAGTGTCTCACAACCTGATCTGCCAACGTTTAACTCACCGTCTCCTCAACCCAAGACACTGTGACGCCGATACAACCAACAAGCGTCAACAGACGTGCACTAGACGTACATGCGCACGGATGATATGATAAAGTGGAAAGCGGTCAATACTTCGACGACGCGGCTACGCACCTGAAGCATAGTGGCGAGGCGGAGTTGTCCCAGGCTCCGCTTCAGAGCCCCGAAGCACTCGCCACTGAGGACCCCGTCGTCTTGGAGACGCCGGGCACGGGTCGTCAGGAACCTTAGCAAGGAACGCTCGCTCTGCGCTCTGCTGATGCTGCCCAAAGTGACTTGTACACTTATACTTGTAGCACCTAGAAGCTTGGAGATGCTCGGCGCTGTTACGGGAAGGCTCTCCTCGTAGTTGGCTTCCTCGGCTACCTCACAAGGAAACCAATGAAATGCACCGTCTGAGTCTGAGCATTGTCCGAGTTGTGCCTCCAAGGAAAGCTCTGCCTCGGGATTCACAGAGAGGCAGAAGCGCGCCCAGCCCGTCGTCTGCTTCACACGGTGCTCCGTAGAAGTTATGGAGAAGCCTCCGCAGTCCGTGCGCGCCGTATGCTCGATATAGAGGCAGGGGGCGCTCCGACTTCCGTTGTTCTTGATGCTGTACAGAGTGGTCACACGGTTGCGATGATCTAGGACAACCTTGCTGAGCCGTCCGTGCTCATCTTGCTCCACTCGTGTCCGCACCACGCGGTCCTCCTGCATCTCCGCGGGCTTCAGGCGCGTCACGGAGACGGTTGTGTCCTTCAAGGAGCCGGCGGACTACAAAGGAATTCGGGACGAGACCCCTTTGCCTGCTACTCACAGCTTCGCGTCTGAACCGTCTCGGGGTCCCATCCTCCCCGAGCTCAAAGAGTTGATCGTCACCCGGAATCATCGGCGCAAACTGGCACTGGGCAACGAAGCGGCCGCCGTCCAACACGTTGACGCTACCGTTAGCGAGCACGTGGGCCGAGGTGTTCACCACGTGCACCGCGCGCTTCACACAGACCTCAGATTCCTTGGGGTCATAGACAAGGACCCGGTCGCCCCTAATGCTGTGTTGAAAGATGGGGACGATGGCCGTCTCCTTGGAGTGTATGGTCACCTGCTCTGCACATCTCTGCACGCACCAGAGAGTAGAACTCTCTCTGGTTTGGGACCCTGCTAGTCTGCTAGTACTTACTAGCGAGCCTTGTCTTGCACGTGGTACAACACGTGTTCTGCAAGGCCCTTGGTGGCAAGGCCTTCCAAGGATTCGAAACAGTCCTTGCCAGGCTTTTGCTCTCCAGCCGCCTCGCCCCTGAGGCGCAGGACCAGGTGTAGAGTGGATTCTTTCTGGATGTTGTAATCTGCAAGCTTGAAATACTCCTCAAGCTGCTTCCCAGCGAATATGAGGCGCTGCTGGTCCGGTGGGATGCCCTCCTTGTCCTGTGAAACACACCGATCCTAGCAGAAATGTCCCGAAGACGTCATTAAATTTGACAATGTATGCCGATTCCGTGATTTTTGTGTATAGTGAACCCCAGAAAGTTGGAACATTGATTTAGGATGATTCTTGCCGGGGTTCCTTATCAGACTTTACGTTACGAGGATAATGATGTTCCACCTTTCTGGCTCCTACTGTAAGCACTGAAGGAGAACGTCTTAAGCACGTGGGTCCTGGATTTTGCTTTTGACATTCTCGACCGAATCACTGGGGCTCACCTCCGCGGGATCACAAGATATCTATGGCACGGCGAATGTTTCAAAGTTATCAAATAATAATCAATCTAAACAACAGAGAAATACTCCTGGATGCTGAAACCGCCTCCAATGTGATGGTCTTGCCCGTGAGCGTTTTGATGAAAATCTGCATTCCCCCACCAGTCGTTCGAGCCTCATTCACGATCTTGGCCAGCTCTTGTCCTTAAACGATCACAACTGATACAACCACCTCTGGTACACTTCTATCTGCAAAACCAGCTGAGCAAGGTTTGTTATTGTTGAAGGCCAAGAGGAATTCAAAATGTCTTGCCCGCTTATCAAGCTTTGCACCCCTCTTGCTTATGTTGTTTTTGGTACTTGTTGCACGAGTTGTTTTGTTGTTCTCGAATTTCTGGATTTTGTATCAGCTGAGAGTTTTACATGATCATTCTGGGTCTAGTTCACCTTAAGCCTGTGCATCAGTCATGTCCATCCTATCGAACTATAAGCTTTGTCTCTTTTGCAGAATTGTCTTCGAAATTCCGCACCTAACAAATGATGGCCACTAAACAGTCGCGTGAGTTTCAGTTTCGCTGTGAACTGCTGATATTGCATCTGCTCTTTGCTGTAAGCACCAGTTAAGACCATAAAACATGAACACACACCAGTTCAAGACTCAAGACACCGCCCAAATGCACAACGCAAAACAACATAAGCAAACAAGATATATGTTTTATTTAGAAGTGCGTAGATTAAGCCAGTTCATCTTTCGTATTGCACTACAGTTTCTCATGGCAAAGTCTGTCTTCAATCGTAGACAAGGGGTATAATGTGTTTCGTCAAATGAAACTCAATGCGCTCTTAGCGCAGTGTTCGTCATCTTTCCACTTATGAATTAAAGGAAATGTCAGTTACGTGCCTAGATTATCTCGATCAGTACTTGGCATGGTTTCAGAGCCGCCATGGAATTCAACTTCCATGATTTTCCACAATGAGAACGAACTACAGTCTGAACCCTATACGCCGCACCCCGTATAAAGCCTACAGTATCATCCTCTGCGTTCTGAGAAGTCCCAGGATCTAGCAGGTTCCGCGCCCAGTGCCAGGATCGAGAGCTCATTTGCGACCAGATCAAGCTCCTAGAGCTTCAGAAAGAAAGAGAAAGAGAAAGGGAGAGAGAAAGAGCGACAGATGGGCAAACCGACGGCCAGATTTGTTGAGTTAATTACTGGGTCTCTCCTGTCCTGAAAGCCTGAGATGCTGCCGAAGCGCCACGTCAATCCAGTGGTCGTCCGTGCTGTTCCTCACGTGGCCGAAGGTGTGTAGCGTTATTCCGCCGTGATCGACGTCCATGTCCGCACTGACCAGGACGGCATCAGCTTCTTCCCTCGGCAGATCGAGGCGGTACATGCACTTCCACTCCTCGCAGCGGTCCTCGGAAGCCGAAGATGAAAAAGAGCGGAACGAAGTGAGACAGTGACAGTGACAGTAAGGGGTTCTGCGAGTCCTTTAGGTTTGGTTGCTAAGCGGCCACATAAGAGGCACGGCAAAGGCTCTCTGTGTCGCCTCTGGCTCGAATTGAGATTGCCTCCCGACTATCTTTGGGAGGTGGCGGGGGCTTCGGCATCTGGTTGGTCAAAGCTGTCGTCAAAGACTTGCTGAGCTCTTCCTGCATGATGGTGTCCACCAGGGAGACTTGAGCTATCTCCTCGAATCGGACCTTGTGAATGATGCCCCATTGCTCTTCAAAGAGATGCACCGTTGCAACATATTCCTCCGATTCCTTGCAGCCTTCTATTGCCCGTTTCGCACGTTCTACCATGAGCATTTTGCCCGTCACCGTCCTCTTGTCAACGAGACTCAAAGTAAGCTGCACTCCCCGGCACGACTCCAGGAAACTGCCCATGGAGGCATGGTTGAAGGGATAGGAAGATCCGGATGCCACGGAGGGCGCCTTGCAAGGGTGGAAGGCTGAGCTGCAGAAGGCACTACAAGCTTTCCAGCGGGACTCTCTGATGGAGGTATGGCAAGCAAACCTCGAGTTCCATAATGCCCACACACATGAAGCTAGCTGATGTGTGCATTGATGCACGCGCTGAAGCTTAATGATCATGCTGATGGTGCTGGATATGTTTGCGGCGAAGATGTCGTAGGGACGAGGCGGAGGGGCAGCCGCGTGGTCCTCATCGCGATCACGGCGACGATAACACCGAACAGGCACAAACCACAAAGAAGCACGAAAACAAAGCAGCAGGTACTGATGGTCCAACTACTATCGCAGCAACCGACATGACGAACAAAAAATCACGAGGAGCGCAATCGAGACACTCGCCATGAGTCCGTGGCAACTACAACCACCGGATCCATCGTAACATTCACAATGCATTCTGTAATAACACTGTAATACCGCCAACAAGTTACGCAACACCTCCAATGTCTTATATGAAGAAAACACTCGTATACACTCGCTGCATGTTGCAATAGCAATTGTCAACCAGAGTCATTCGAACATATTCGATCACATCCGACCACAACCAGTTCACAATCACCTCCACCACCTGCACCAACCCGACCACGACCAGCACCAGCACTCCCCTACCATTGCTACTACCATTGCAATCACCTGCATCATCTGCAGGCAACAGCCCAGATGCTTGAAAAAAAAGACGTGCAAAACGAGCAGCACTGGCTAGCAGCGACACTACAAGCATCACGGACGCTAACTGGCAAAGGCAATCATTTTTCTCGACGCTCTCCACCTTGCTGTCCTTGCCAAAGATGATAGAGGCCCCGCCCGGTGCCGAGGCTGAAAGTGTGTTCACCACCAGCTTCCGGCGAGCCTCAGGAACCCGAAGCTCGAAGTCGCCGGCCGCACCTGAGAGCAGAAAGAGAAGAGAGCAGCGAGAGAGAAGGAGGTTAGACGGTTAGACTTTCGGAGAGAGGTGGCGTTTCCTCGCTGCCGTGCGGCCGTCGCCCAGCCTGCCCTCTCTGACACAGAACGCCAGGTTGTTCTTGTAGAGGGTGATTCGAGCAAGGTCCAAAGGCAGCGTCATGATCACCGAATTCAGAACTCTAGTCTATGTTACTGCACGGGCCCCTGACCGCACTTACCCCCGCTCTCTCGGGCCGCGAAGCGAGATTTGCAAAGTTCCACGAATAACCGACAGCCGTTCAGAATCGAATGACAGACATTTGCGAAGCTGGGCAGACTGAAGGCATCCTTCTCCGAACTGTGCCCAAAGATTCTCAAGAGCATGACAGCTCATGTGCGTCTCCGAGCTGTCTTACAGCAAGGGAGCTTCAGGATCTCTCTCTGAAGCTCTTGGAAACTTGCTGCGTGCGACCGTTAACAATGCCGGCGCACTCTCGCCGGAATCCTACAAAGATCCGAAGCAACTCGCGGGAGCTGGATGCTTAGGTTGGACGGCCTCCGTGGGCAGCCTTGGGAATGCAGTCGCATGGGTGGGAGCTAGCTTTAGAAGGTTCCGAGCATCACCTCTCAACAACGTCCAGGTAGGACTTCCTGGCATGCCTGCAGCATGCCATGGAGCCCTGGGAGGCAACCACATAACGCCCCGGTTGTGGGGTGAAGCCACGCGACCGCTTTGCAAAGTGCCGTCTGTGACGAGCCACAGCTGAAGGCTGGAAACAGTAAACGGAAGACAGAGAGCCGAGACCAAGACCCGCATCCAAAACAGCATCGCCATCTGCACTCATGCTTGGAGGCTGTGATGCCTTGGCCTTGTCTCAGCCGTCTGAACGTGCACATGCATCTCTGTACATGGCAGATCGCATACTTCAAAAGACCTGCGCAGTGAACTAAATGATCTGGCCGGGCAGCAGGATGCCCATGTCACATCGTCTGCACGCCGAGCCTTCGACGGGGTCCCTCTCGTCTCAGAACGCCGCTGCCTCGTAATGGCACGCAAAGCAGCTTCAAGCATGCACGTTGACCTGAGGGTGCACGAAGTTTGCCACCCACAGTTTCGGCTGAAGCAGGGGGTTCAGCATCTCTTTATAGTAGGAATCCATCACTGAGATCGATTTCAAGCTGGCTCAAAACGATGTGTTTCTCTGAGCGTTTCCAGGACATGAACCCTGACCTGATTCTCCAAACTGTTTCAGGTCCACCCCGAATTTTGTGCCGAAAGTGACCGTTTAAACTGCCTGTGATCATCTTTGATCTAAGCTCCACAGGCACCTCGGGCAGCCGCGTCAGAGCACGACAGGCTCCTCGGCGTCCTCTTCGTAGCCCAGGCCGGATCCTGATAGGTACACGCATGCGCGAAATTCAAAGGTGATGCCAAACTCTGTGAACGTACAACGGCACACTCAGGCAGGACTGGGCCAAGCCCAGCAAACCACTGTTGGACGTCTATCAGGGTTGGGTCGGTGAAGGCCCTGGAAAGTCCATCGCAGATGGACGTATTGCTACGTACTCACACATCCATTGACGGCGGACAGAACGTACTGGGCACAGAAACCACCAAGGGAGCCCTTACACCCAGTGTAAGCGGCACAGCACCCTGGATATAACTTACATAGGCATACCGTCGGCAGTTGTGGCGCTGACTGCAGTCCAAACTCATCCCTGAAAAAGCCTGGTGGTGGCAACTCCTGAAAGACTCTTTTTTGCAAACGATCGTCTCCCAGCAGGAAACCACATAAACGCGGCAAGCACTCATGCTTATCCAATCCTGATTCTGCCGCTTTGGCTTGCGCGGCCAGACCATACATGCTAAGATCGGACAATCAGCATCAAACATGAGCCGGGTGAATCTGGATCAAGGGTAAATCTGCCACTTTGGAACCTGCAGCCAATCTGCCACGCCACGCACCTACTATATGCGTCAAACAGGATGCAACCATGCAACAATATACCAAATGTCGGTTTTGCTGCCGGTTTGGCGTACACAACCGCACGAGGGGTTTTTCATATATTTGTACCTGGGTCACAATGCAACGGTGCACACAAAGAATTGAGCTCACCTACCGCACTAGACCTTTACAAGACACAGGCACTTCAGGCATGCGCTCATGCTACACATGACAAAAACGAGGAAGTATTCTCAGCCGTCTTAGCTACTGACGCATGCCGGCCATGGAGCATGGTTGTTTACAAAAAACATGCAAGTGAGACTGCGGCAACTACTAGCTCGCTACTCCCGGCCACTACGAGCCTGCGATTCCCTGCCAATTCACTTGACTCTGTTCGGATCTTCCTTAAAGGAATCCTCACATCTGAAAGTCACGCGTCGCCCTGCTTGGCGTTCTTGCGAATGTTCTTCTCTGGATCGCTGAGGTAGACGACTGCCTCGCGCATCCTTTTGAAAAGTTGATACGGTTTCATCGGTTTAGTCAATGCATCGGATAGCATCGTGCTGGTATCTGTCCAGCGAGGGCGGTCTCCGTGACCCGCATGGATGGTGTAGGTTTTGGAATCACCTTCCCGCAGTTGTTGACGCATCGATACTAATTTTTTTCACACTCAGCGTCCTGTCCCGAAGGTCGCCTAGAGTAGGCCTAACAGGCTTAATCATCGATACTAATTCGATCGCTAACCGTCGATCGGTGACTTTGCTTGCTGGAATTGAGGTGGTCCGTCAAACTCATACAATCAGAAACCCATTCATGCCTCATTACCTTTTGCGTGGTTTCCAACCAATCTTTGAGCACCGGGAGCTGGCCTCGCAACTCAAATAGAATCGCTCTCAGCCTGTCCCCACTTTCCACTGCGGACTGCATTGCATAGGCTTCTGCTTGCAAAATGCTTCGGCAGACTCGACGAAAGGTGGTGGAGCCATACCCAATGATGTGTGCCACATGCTCGTTGGAGTCCACCATACGCTCCGAAGTAATGTAGTGGAAGCGTCCTTGTTGGCTTCGCAACCCTTCTTCTCCCGCATGGCTAGCGTCAGAGAAGCTGAAGACACACGCATCGTGCCATGAGAACTTTGCTGCCGGGTAAAACATCGATATCCCCGCATCTGCCTTGGCCAAATCCACCACTCTGTTTGCGTCCCTCAAGTCAGCTACTGTAGCTCGTGACATGCACGCTGCAAACAATTGACTCTCTAACACAGATCTGGCCTCGAGTATCTCGCGACCCATGCCAACGAACCCACTACGCTACGCAACTTTGTCACATCCTGGTCCGTCGCTGGCTCTGTGCCTTTACGGTTCGAGTCGATAACGATGTGGTGGATAGACCGGGTGTTGTCTTCCGTGTGAATGGTCACGTTGAAATCTTCCTCTTGCCTGAACCTCCGACCACAATATCGGAAATCTGTGTCTTCAACCTTTCCCATGTAGAACTTTGCCATGATGCGTTCCATGATGGATTCTCCCTCGGGCGTCGCACACCAAAGTAGATCATCTACATGCATTCCGAGTACCGCAGGCAAATTGTCGGATCCCAGTATGTAGTACAATCCGGGCGCAATTCTACTCACCTTGAGTCCTTCTTCACACGACACCCTGCGCAACCGAACGTAAAACCCTCTATATACCAGCATCCATTGTGCCGTACACGGGTAGGCGACACAACAACATGGCCTCTGGCGGTACGCCTGGCAATCCGCCTCGGGGTCGCCTCATAAGGATCACCCGCCCCACCGGTTCGGATTGAAAATATGCGGATGAAATGTCCCCGCACGTGAGCTTGATCCTGCGACAAAAGCCGCGTAACTTGCGATCACGCAATGTGTTTCTGAATCCACAGTGGGATCGTCGCACCTTAGTTCGTTGCGGGAAACATCATCATAGTTTCCACATGACACCAACCGACGTCTGCACTTTGGCTCGTAATCACTCCGGCCTTTCTTGAACTCAGTCCTGTTCACGTCAACCCATTGGCTTGGAATTGTATTGTGCCCTTCTTGGAGTAGGCTCTCCAGCAAGGGTCCCATAGTGGGAACGGCCGCGTTGTACTGTTTGTACTTGCCCCATTCGGCCCGGCGTTCCTCGTGAATCCCTTGGGCTGCCAAACGGTTCTTTTGGTAACAGTATCCTGTCACTCACAAAGGCCTTGTACTCAACTGATTCAACTGGCGCCTGAGGCAAAGTAGATAGCTCTACATCGGTATCAGCATACTTGAACAATGTGAACCCCGTCCACGGCTGATCATTGCACTCATCTGATTCACGAACAATTCCCCACTCATCGGTGACTTGATCTGTTCTTCCATCTCAAAAGCTTTTGTGGGTTACTCTCGCATGGCTTACCCGACTGATGTCACCTGGGAAATCATCGGCGCTTGGGGTGTACAGAGCTGTTCTTGGTTTCATGTGCACCCTGAAAAAGAACCCCGTAGCCACTCGCCAATGGTTCTCAGTCGCGCCTCTGGCTAGCAACGATTCCATGGGGAAGTCACACTCTTGCGAGAACTGATCGCCCTTGGGGTCATCATTCTCCTGATCGTGTCCTTCTCCCGCTCGCGGACCATCCACGTCATGCTTAGGTTCCCTGTCTCCCTGGCAAGCGCCATCAACGGTTCCACATTGAACCCTTGGTCTGCAAGACTCTTCTGCTGTTAATTTTGGGTCAACTTCGCGCTGAAATAGACCATGTTTCACCCTGGAATGGAAGTGTGGCATGTGCCTGGTCAGGTCCGAATGTTACGATTTTGTGCTTGCAATCCAGAATTCTACCGTCCTGGCCCTACTCCAATGGCTCAGACCGACCTCCGATGTCCTGGACCCACAACTGCCCTTCTTCGTGGGGTCCTAAGCTGGTAAGCTGGTTGGCCGACCCTGGCATGTTGTGGTTGTCTGTGCGCTTCGAATTCTCTGTGTTGTGATGATTAAGCTTGACCACCCCTCAGTTGCACCACGGGTACGCAAGTACTCGCTCATGTACAAGACGTTGAGTTCGTCACTCCCGAAAAGGGGCCATGTGCATATGCTCCGAAGCTGATACTCCCACCACTCTGGTCGATCTTCCGCTTTCACTTGCTGCTACTGCTGCTGCTGGGGATTGGAAGTTCTTCTTTTCTGAATGTGCGCTTTGACGGCCCAGCGGCCATCGTGTCACCAATGTCCACACTTGCATGCCAACAGCGCGTGAGGAAGAACATCCTTGGCATCCTTTTCTTCTTGTTTCCGCTTCTTGGCGTCTGATGGCTTAGCTGCTTTTGGTGGGTCTGCTCAGCATCTTCAAAATCAAAATCAATTGATGCATCACTGTGGTAAAACTCACGCTGCGTGACAGCACGCAACCTAGCCGCCTTGGACGGACGCTCCTCAGCACCTGCATCCCCGCCTGCGCTAGGCACTCCTACCTCACCTTGTGGCACCTCAGCCTCAGCATCAGGCTGCCCGGATGGCGCATCACCCGCGGTTGTACCATTCCCATCATCATCACTCGAACTGCTGCTGCCTGTGCTGCCACCAGTGCTGACACCTGGGCCATTGCTTTGGTGATCTGATGCATTGAGGCTTGGCGAGTAGTTCAAACTGTCTCGGGATCCGAAGCAGCCCAAGAACACCACCTTCATCAGCTGCCGGTTCCGCAACTGCTTCAACAGGCTTGGCCTCACGCTGCTTACGCATCTTGCCAAGTCCACCTGCAACAAATCCCGGATGACCCCATGGAAAATCCTTGATACAGTCATACTTCGGTCGGTCAGCTCGCAGCCCCACCCCAGACAAAGTGCGCGCAAAGCACGCACGATGCAGGCTGCAAGTCCTGGGTCTGGTCACGTCGGGGTGAGACACACGGCCAAAAGTCACAGGCACTCTGTGCAGTGGAGTGACAGCCTTTCCAAACGTCCAGCAACTGGTCTTCAGAAGCGGGACTAAAGGTTCAACGACACCACGCGAGAGACTAAGGTACAAGTACAAGTACAAAGTACAGCTCAAGCGAAGCGGCTAAAAGCACTACCAGTGAAGCCCTAACTCTTTGTGGGAAGGGGCCTCGGAAACTACAGTGGGCTGCAGACGACTATGAAAGACGTGTCAAGCAGGCCCTACATGAAACATGCCATGTACACATGCAGAAAACTCAAAACAAATTAAGTCGCCTCAGGTCCTTCAGCAGAGCTCGTCGTGGGAAGTCAGTCGTCGTGCAGGCCAGCGGCGAAGCCAGCAGCACTCCAGGAGCTCGCCGAAGTCGAAAGTGCAGGGTGTCGCAGCAACAGCATGTCGCACCCGTCAGCAGAGTGTGGAACCAGAGACCCAGCCCTCGAGCAGCCCCTACGAGTAGAAGCCGCCGTTGGAGCCAAAGTCCCTGAGGTCCCCGAAGTCGTTGTACCGGCCGCCCCCGCAGGGGCCGCCATGGCACACGTAGAGCAGCAGGTTGAGGTAGCCGAGGAAGGAAGTGCCCAACCTGCATTTTGCCAGATGTGTATGGCATCTGGCAGAACGCACTTTGGCCGTTTGACCAACTGGTAGAAGTCGCCGTGGAAGCCACAGTCCCGGAGGTCCACGTAGTCGCTGCCTAGGTCCGCGGTGGCAGGAGCCGCCGTGGTACACGAAGAACAGCAAGTTGAGGTAGTGGAGGGAGCCGCTGACCAAAGGTGAAAGTCCGCCACTCCGTTGAAGCCGCAGGAGCCTGAGACCTGGCCAAAGAGCTGCCCCAACTGGTAGAAGTCGCCGTTGTAGCCAAGGTCCCGAAGGTCCAAGTAGTCGTTGCCCAGCTCGCCCGTGTAGTAGCCGCCGCGGTACACGAAGCGCAGCACGTAGTGGGAGTCGCGGAAGTCGCCAACCAGAGGCACCAAAGCCCCGAGCCCCAACCAAGTCACCAGAGCCAGAGCCTGTGTCCACGACCAGCTCTCACACGTAGAAGCTGCCAGTGTAGACAAAGCCCCTGTAGAGAACGCCGCAGTACACAAAGAGCAAGAGTCCGGAACCAGAGACCGGGCCCTCGAGCAGCCCCTGGAGGTAGAAGCCGTCGTCGAAGCCAAAGTCCCGAAGGTCCACGAAGCCGTTGTCCAGGTCGCCCACAGAGTAGACGCCGTGGTGCACGTAGAGCAGCAAGTTGAAGTAGTCGGAAGTCGCTGACCAAACCACGCGAAGGTCCGCCACTCCATCGAGGTCGCAGGAGTCGGAGACCTTGCCCAAGAGCAGCCTTAACTGGCAGAAGCCGCCGTTGAAGCCAAAGTCCCGAAAGTCCATGTAGAGGTCCAGATCGCCCGTGTAGTAGCCGTCGCAGAACACGAGGAACAGCAAGTTGTGGAAGTCGAGGAAGGCGAAAGCCCTCGCGCCCACGCTTGAATCCACCATGGCGGCGCAAGGGTCGCAAAGGAGGCCCAGGGGAGCCCGAAGGGCTAAGGTGTTGCCCGTGCCAGCGCCACATGCCCAGAGCGCTGCCATCGCCACCACGAGGCAGCTGCGCCACTCGAGGCCATCGCATTCCTGACTGCAACCTGAAGCAAGACAACAAGTCGTCCGAAGCACCTGACCAAGGGTCCTGTCCAAGGCAACATGCATGAAGCTACCAAGTCGCAAACATGAAGACATACATGAGCACATGCACTGCCTACCATGCACCGTCACTCCTAAGCAAAGCACGCGCAAGCACAGCCGCCTAATCATGAGTGTCATGCTTCCCTGTGCAGCTTCAGTGTGCCGTCGCTGCAGTGCCGAAAGGTGCGAATGATACACATCGCTCGCGTGCGCTGAGGCGTACAGGGCATTGCGCTGTTTAGTTTAGTTTTTATATTAGGGGTGGTTTTGGGTCCTGCGGGTATGAGTCGGACTGACAGGAATAATGAGGCAGCCAGACAGTCAGACGGCTAGAGCCCGACAGCTCTAAACCCTAAACCTTGAGCCCTAAAGCCCGAAGCCCTAAACCTTGAGCCCTGATTAAGTCCCTGAAGCCCTCAACCCTAAAGCTTAATTACAGTCAGACAGTCAGACAAGTCAACAGCGAGCAAATCCTGCGCAGCCGTTCCGGCTGTAGACAGACCAGACAGCCAGCCTGCCTTGTTTGGGCAGACCTGAGGCTCGACAGTCAGTCAGCGACATTTGTTGTAATTATAGATTAAATAAATATTTGCTTCTCGGCAGGCCATTTTGGCCACGCCCAGGCAAGACAGGAGAATCGGAGAAGCAGTCCAGCCAGTCGTTGCGCGACATCTTGTTGTGCTGCAACAGGACAGACTCACGAGACGGACTTGACAGGCTCGAGAGCCAGTTCCGTCTTTCGTGTGTTTTAGTTACTGAAGCCATCCAAACATTTTGCAGGACCAGCAATGGCAGAAGCCCTGCAGGGCATGTCGCAGACAGACAAGGACCGGTTGAGAGCGAGGAAGGCATTCATCAAGTAACTTATCAATCATGCTGCAGGACAGTCTTCTGCAGCAGCTGTTGAAGCAGACAGCTCTGCTCACCCAGCTGGTGTGTGCCCCAGCAACAGAAAGGCAGCCTTCTCAGGCGGCCGCTTCTCAGCAGGCACCTGCAGAGGCAGTTCTTGTAGCAGCGGAGACAGCAGCGCCTTCACAGCCTGAGACTGCGAGAGAGAGAAGACAGAAACGGCAGGGAGAGTCTTTGCTGAAACTAGAAGCAGAGGCAGCCGAGGAGAAGAAGAGCACTCCCAAGACCCCGCAGCCAGCCTTCCCAAAACGGCAAGACAGCTTCCACCAGGGGCCCTCGAGACAGGACAGCCAGAAGAGCTTGGGGTCTAGCTCGGCCAAGACGCCAACCCCCAGGAAGCTGTTTCAGACCCCAGGCAGCGAGGAAAGCTTTCTTCAGAGACAGACAGCTGCAAGACTTGAAGGAAGACCTCAAGACGCCCAGTCCTGTAGCAGCCAACATCCGGATAGACTGGATGTTTGGCAAGTCAGCTGAGAAGACAGCCAAGCGAGATCTGGAGGCGGATCTTTCCGCAGACAGAGCTCGTGAAGCAGCTTCAGCCAGGCTAAAGCAGGAAGAGGACGAGGCCCTTGAGACAGCCCTAAGGTCTGGTCACCAGCCAGCGAAGGTCTGTGTCCTGAGAGGCCGAGGCAAGGCAGGCAGACCCAAGGGAGCCAGAGACAAGGCAGGTCGCCGCCCAGTCAACGGTCTCAGAAAGAAGCGGGCAGACGTGTCAGCCGTGGGCAAGCTCAAGCTTTTCCAGAAGGCAGACGAGCTCGTCGCCAACACAGGCTCCAAGAGAGCTGCCATCAGACGCCTGCAGGCAGACTTTGGCATCAGCGAGAGCATGGGAAAGCAGCTCCTGAAGCCAGCCAAGAGAGCCAAGGTGGAGCAGTTCGTCGAAAGCACCCCTCAAGGCCAAGACGGGCTCAGGCCTCAGGGGAGCCACCTAGGCCTCTGCCACCTAGCCAGCAAGAGCTTGGGCAAAAGGCTGCCAGGCCCAGGCAAGTCTTTGGGCAGACCAGACTGGCTGAAGCCGGTTTGGCAACAGACAAGACAGCCCGGTGGAGTCAGTACGAGGAAGCCAACCTACAGACGCTGACTCCAAAAGACCTTCTAGACGACTTCCTAGACAGACTCGAGAAGAGGATCGCAGTCAGGGAAGCCGAGGAGAAGGCAGGCAGTTTGACGCCCGAGGCAGCCAAGGAGCTCAAGGCACTCAGACAGAAGGCCCACAGCCTTGAGACCTGCCAGGCAGAAAGACAAGTACACAGCCTCGTTGGTGGTCAAGTGTCAACTTCGCCAGCGGTCAGCCCAGCAAGTCAAGAACTTGAGTCTGGCTGAAGAGAAAACCAGAATGGAGGTGTCCTGGAGGCTGTGGGACCAGGCACTCCAGGCAGCCGCAGACCCGGCAGGCAGTCAGACCTTGGCAGTCGCTGAGCCCCACGAGTTCGCTGCGAACAGAGCACAGACAGCGATCACCCTCAGCGATCAGATTCCGGTGTGGTTGAAACCCACGCCAGGAAAAGTTCTGACCAGCCTCCTCAGACTCAAGACAGCCGCAGAGCAGAGGAGGGTCAGACGGGAAGCCAGACTGGCCAGGAACCCAGGCAACAAAGGCCAGTCAGCCAAGGACAAGGCGAAAGCCAGACGAACCAAAGTCGGGCAGGCACCCAGAGTGCCCCACGCTGCCAGGGCTCCAGGCCTCGCAGCCAGGTGGCGAGTCAGCCTCGTTGCCAGACAGAGAATCCTCAACTACTTCCAGCCAAGCAGGGAGCCAGAAGGAGTGGTCTCCAGCTCCATCCTGGTCGTCTACGGACAGCACTGCAGGTTGGAAAACATCTGCAGCCAGGTAGGGTTTGGTCAGAGACGAGGAGTTCTATGTCCGAGGCAGACACTTCGTCAGACGTGCAGGCGAGGCAGTCCCGGGCCAGGTCATGAAGTCCTGGCGGAAGCTGCGAGCCAGTCACCCCAGAGCTCTTTGCAGACAACACAGTCAGAATTTGGAGTCAGCCAGCAGCCGTGGTGGACTCAGTGCTGTACAGGTGGCAACTTGAGCTCGAGGCAGACGAAGCCAGTCAGGCTTTGAACCTCGTAGACTTCTTCGCAGCCGCCTGGCTCAGCCAGGTGACAGACATCGGGTTTGCCAGTCAGGCGAAGGCTGCTCTAGCCAGGTGGTCCGAAGACGTGAAGCAGGCCATGCGGCTGAAGGCCCGCAGACAGGGAGTCACCTGCACGTACAGGACCCAGTGCTCAGACATCCTCAAGGCAGCCAAGGCGATGCACAACCAGATGGTCGCCCAGAACCAGGCTGAAAAGACAGTCCTAAGGGCAGCCCGCCAGGGCGGCTGGCTGCACTGGAGGCCAGACGAGACAGGCAAGCTCCAGGCAGTCGCAGGCCAGCCATGGGCGGCAGACTTGCAGGAAGGCAGTGCCAAGATGGGCTCAGACCATCTGCAAGACAGAGGGTCATGGGTCCAGGCAGGCGAGGTGCAGCCTTTCACAGAGGAACAGCAGCAGGACAGCCAGCTAGGCGAGGCGCTGCAGCTGGAGGCCAGCTATCTCATCAGCCAGAGCACAGGCGAGATAGCAGGCTTCTCTCTGACAGACTTCTCAGTCGGTCTGTCAGTGCTGGCCCAGACAGAGAAGGAGTTCGTCAAGCGAGCCGAGGAGGCCTTGCCTCCCAGCCAGAGGCGGATCCTCAGGGAGGCAGTGCTGCAGCAGACCACCAGCCAAGTCAAGCAAAAGAAACGCAGAGAGAAGAGCAAGTTTGACAGCAAGCAGGCTCTGCTAGACTGGCGGAAGGCGAAAGGCAGACGATCAGCAGAAACAGTGCTCAAGCAGATCGTGCCTCGAGCAGGCAAGAAGCCCTCCTTGAAGAAGAAGGCTTCAGTCAAACAGAAGCCTTCAGCCAAGAGCAAGCCCAGTCTGGCAGACAAGCAGGCTCGCAAAGACCAGGCCAAGGAGCAGACCAGGCAGCAGCAGGCCAGGCAGGCCAAGGCTCCCTCAGCCAGGTACGGGCCCCTCAGGGGGAAGCAGGCACGAGTGGTGGGCGACACCGTCAAGCCAGCCAGTCTCAGAGGGCAGCTCGTCCAGCTGCTGCAGGAGACAGACACGGAAGTCGAAGTCCAGTCAGCCTCAGGAAAGCACTGGCTGGACCAGACAGACGTGTCCTTAGACTGCGGGGAGCCAGTCTGGTCAGACTTTGTAGACCTGGCCCAGGTCAGCAGGCAGACGCTGCAGACAGAGGAGCAGCACCTTGCAGACTTGGCTCCTTACAAGAAAGGAGACCTGCTCACAGACAGTCAGCTTCAGGCAGGTCTTCGAGAGGTGTCTGTGAGGCTCAGCGCCGGAGACTACCCAACAGGCCTGCACGTCCAGCACAGCTGGAGGTCGTCCTGCAGACAGGCCAGCTCCCGCAGGAGCTCTTGTCAGACCTCCAGGCAGACAAGGCTGCAGCCAGGCCGATGTTGGTGCTTGCACTGGTGCACAGCCAGCCTCCCAGACACTACTCCCTGCTCGTGGTGGAAACACAGGCAGACAAGCAGCTCGTTTGCAGGTTGCGAGACACTCTGCCCAGCAACGCTTCTTACGAGAAGTGCAGGCAGCTGCAGCAGCTGCTGCGCCATGCAGGCCAGTCAGACAAGGCGCCGCTACCTGCACCGGCCAACTCCTTCAGACAACAGGACGGGTTCAGCTGCGGCCTCTGGGTCGTAGCCTACGCCGAGGTAGAGTGGCGACTTTTCCTCGGCGAAAGCAGACAGGCAGTCAATCTAGACCTGGACACACGAGTGGACAGGCTGAACAGATGGATTGTCGCACTGCTGCGGACCAGAGAGAACACCAGGCTGGCCGAGGCAACGAAGCAGGATGCTGCTGCTGCCACGCAGCCACACCCGGCAGCAGCAGCAGCAGCAGCAGCAGCAGCCGCCGCCGCAGCCGCAGCCGCCGCAGCTGCAGAAGCTGCAGTCAAGGCCCAGACTGCTGCAAAGCCTCCGGCTAAGCCAGTCTTCGGGTGCAGCAAGTGCAGGCAGTCGCCTGGCGGATGCCTTCAGTGCAATCCAGGCAAGACGCTGAAGCATGCTTTCAAAAAGGAGACTGCAGAGGCAGACAAGTCCAACAAAGAGTCTCAGGCTGCAGCAGACAAGGCCGCCCAGGCCTCGCAAGGACAGCCTCAGACTGCAGCAGACAAGGCTGAGTCTGAGGCCGCCAAGGCCTCGCAGGGACAGCCTCAGACTGCAGCAGACAAGGCTGAGTCTGAGGCCGCCAAGGTCTCGCAGGGACAGCCTCAGACTGCAGCAGACAAGGCTGAGTCTGAGGCCGCCAAGGCCTCGCAGGCAGAGGTTGAGTCTCAGGCAACCAAGTCTGAGCCCTCCCAGGCAGCCACAGGGAAGCCGCCTGCACCCCCTGCAGACGAGAAGCAGGCCAAGAGCAAGAAAGACAAGGCAGCGAAGGCAGAGAAGAAAGAGCACAAGGCAAAGAAGGAGTCCGCCGCAGCCAAGGCAGCGAAGGAGCCCTCCAAGAAAGAGAAGAAAGAAAAGAAAGACAAGAAAAGCTGAGAGGCCCTGTGACTGCACATTGAAGCAGTCGGCCGTTGCTGCTCTTTTTGATACGAGGCTCCACCCGACTGACGCCGGGGCTTAGTTTTGTGACAGACAAGGCAGGCAGAGTGCTGCAGTGGATCGAACTCATAATTAATTAATTATGAACAGAGGAAGTGCTTCAAAAATGAATGCACAAATTATGGACGATTCATCTTCTGCTCGCAGCACAGTCTTGCAGTCTCAACTGTCGCTCAGACTCTTGCAGGCAGACAAGGAGATTGTTTGCCTTCTTGGAACTCTAAAATGAGACAGTCATTGTTGCAGCCACGCATTGAGACAGGGAGAGAGCTTTGCAGTGCCTGCCTTCCTTCTGCGGCAGCTGCAGCCAGCCAGCCTCAGTCAGTAGTCAGGGAGCTAGTCAGTCGTCGAGCCGTTCAGGCGGGGCCGACATTCGCGAAGTGATGATCATGAACTGCTGCTCTTGTGAGGCGGCATGTTGGGCTGCCCCGTGTGCAAGATGGCCCCAGGCGGCTGCATCCGCTGCAGACGCCTGGTCCTGGCCCAGGCAGCCGAGAACAGCCAGCCAGACCCTTCTTGGGCCAGGCAGAAGCAGAGCAGGCAGACGAGGCAGCCCTAGCCCAGGCAGACTCTCAGGCCCTGTCGGACCAAGCTGAGGCAGCCCCAGCCCAGGCAGACTCTCAGGCGCTTTCAGACCTGGCAGAGCCAGGCTTCCCAGAACGCCTCTTCGACAGCCAGGTCCTGTTGACTCCTCCCAGCCAGCACTCTACTGGAGAGCTTCCTCCCAGTCAGCCAGACTTGTCAGTTCCTGACTCAGACTCAGACGTCCGGAAGAAGCCGGCTGGCAAGCCAGGCAGGCAGGTGAAAAAAAAGCCGGCCGCTCAGAAACCCAAGGCCCAGCCGAAGACAGCCAGAAAGGCGGTCCAGGCTAAGAAGAAGCCAGCTGCTCGGAAGAAGCAGCCAGCCGCTGCAGCCCACACGGCAGACTGCTAGACGCAGGCAGAGAGTTGTGTTGTCTTTCCTTGATGAAATAACAAACTTTTTCGCCTTTTCTGCAGGCAGACTGGCAGAGTCTCAGCCTTCGAGATCGCTGAGGCCCTGTGGTCAGACAGCCCATTTATTCGGAGTTCTTGCGACAGTCTGCCTGGACAGGCAGTTTTGAGCTTCGCAGTGCCGTCGTCAGTCAGACGGAAAACTGTGCATGAGCTCACAGCTTTGAGAACGAGACAGGCAGAAATGCAGCGGTTGTTCCCCGCAGCCGTTTCCAGACAGCAAGTCCACCAGCTCGGTTTCGCAGGCCGGGTTTCAGGGACAGACAGACACCCAGTTTTCAGTTGCCTTCTGCAGTGCCGGCCCGTCAGTCTGTCTTGCAGCTTGCTTCGAGAACAGCCGTGCAGGCTCAAACAAACAAGACAGACTGTAGCAAGACTGCCAGGACAGCCAGCCATGGCTCCCAAACAGGCTTACGAGAGAGCCGTGCAGAACACGACAGAAAGACTGGAGGTGGCTTCTCAGGCAGACCCACACGTGCTGCAGGCAGCAGCAAAGGGACTGTCAGCTGCAGCCAGACACAAGCTTCAGGTTGTTCTCGAGGTAGCCGGTGTCTTGACCTCAGACAGCCAGACAGCTTCCGTCGCTGCAGGTCCTGCAGAAAGCCAGGCAGCTCCAGCCGCTTCAGGTGTCGCAGAGAGCCAGCCAGTACCTCCCGCGGACTCTCAGGCAGCAGACAGCGAGGCAGCAATTAATTAGGCCCACAGTTCAGAGCAGCAGGCAAACAGAGACGACGCAGACAGCTCCTTTATCCCGCCAGGAGGCGGTTGTGGACGTGCAGAACGAACTCCATGTCGTCGGGAAAGCGGTGGTTTTCATAGAGACGAGACAGGAGCGAGGGCTTCGGGTTTAGGGTGTGGAGTTTAGGCTTTGCCCTGCACCCAGGACAGACATCTCAGCCAGGCAAGCGATGTAGCCAGACACTACTACCAGGCGGACCCCGCAACCCTAAACTAAGCGAGGGGCCGAAACCGTCGAACGACAGGCCCCGAGCGCTCTGGCCGAGGGCCTAACAGCCCGAGCGCCCCTACGAAAAGAGCGGGACGCGGAGAGGGGAGGGTAAAGCCTCCCCGGTCTGACCTGCACAGGTCATCGGTGTAAAGCCCATGGCCGACCCCAACGGGAAGTCTTCGAAATGAGGGACCGCCGTATCGGGACCACCTCTAAGCGTAGCTTAAGTTATAACCCCAAACCGTGGGCCATTTGCTCTGGTTGGGGATTTTTGGGGTTAGGATTTAGGATTTAGGGTTTAGGATTTAGGATTTAGGGTTTAGGATTTAGGGTTTAGGATAGGACAACCAGTTCTAAAATCTAGATTTAGGATTTAGGATTTAGGATTTCGGGTTTAGGATTTAGAATTTAGGATTTGGGGTTTAGGATTTAGGATTTAGGATTTAGGATTTAGGGTTTAGGATTTAGGATTTAGGATTTAGGGTTTAGGATTTAAGATTTAAAGTTTAGCCTCCGGAAATTTGGATTTTTGCTGGTGATTTTCAAGTGACAAATTCCGTTCATAAAATGTGCCTTTTAGACAAGGCCGGTTGCGAATCTCGAGGTCCCCTCCTTTCTTTTCGTGTGGCTGCTCTTAAGCTTCCGGTTTAGGATTTAGGATTTAGGGTTTAGGATTTAGGATTTAGGGTTTAGGATTTAGGATTCAGGATTTAGGATTTAGGATTTAGGGTTTAGGATTTAGGATTCAGGATTTAGGATTTAGGATTTAGGATTTAGGATTTAGGTTTTAGGGTTTAGGATTTAGGATTTAGGATTTAGGATTTAGGGTTTAGGATTTAGGGTTTAGGATTTAGGATTTAAGATTTAGGATTTAGGTTTTAGGATTTAGGATTTAGGATTTAGGGTTTAGGATTTAGGATTTAGGATTTAGGATTTAGGGTTTAGGATTTAGAATTTAAGATTTAGCCTCCGGAAATTTGGATTTTTGCTGGTGATTTTCAAGTGACAAATTCTGTTCATAAAATGTGCCTTTTAGAGAAGGCCGGTTGCGAATCTCGAGGTCACCTCCTTTCTTTTCGTGTGGCTGCTCTTAAGCTTCCGGATTTCAATATTTAGTCGCGCTTGTCCTTTTCGGAAAAGGACAACCGGTTCTAAAATCTGGATTTAAGATTTAGGATTTAGGATTTAGGATTGGATTTAGGGTTTAGGATTTAGGATTTAGGGTTTAGGATTTAGGATTTAGGATTTAGCCTCCGGAAATTTGGATTTTTGCTGGTGATTTTCAAGTGACAAATTCTGTTCATAAAATGTGCTTTTTAAAGAAGGCCGGTTGCGAATCTCGAGGTCCCCTCCTTTCTTTTCGTGTGGCTGCTCTTAAGCTTCCGGATTTCAATATTTAGTCGCGCTTGTCCTTTTCCGAAAAGGACAACCAGCTCCAAAATCTAGATTTAGGATTTAGGGTTTAGGATTTAGGATTTAGGATTTAGGGTTTATTTTTTAGGATTTAGGATTTAAGTTTTAGGATTTAGGATTTAGGGTTTAGGATTTAGGATTTAGGATTTAGGATTTAGCCTCCGGAAATTTGGATTTTTGCTGGTGATTTTCAAGTGACAAATTCTGTTCATAAAATGTGCCTTTTAGAGAAGGCCGGTTGCGAATCTCGAGGTCCCCTCCTTTCTTTTCGTGTGGCTGCTCTTAAGCTTCCGGATTTCAATATTTAGTCGCGCTTGTCCTTTTCGGAAAAAGACACCCGGCTCTAAAATCTAGATTTAGGATTTAGGATTTAGGGTTCAGGGTTTAGGATTTAGGATTTTAGGATTTAGGATTTGGTGTTTAGGATTTAGGATTTAGGGTTTAGGATTTAGGATTTAGGATTTAAGATTTCAGGTTTAGGATTTAAGATTTAGGAACCAGCTCTAAAATCTAGATTTTCCAAAGCTGTCAAACGATAAGGTTAAAGGGCCGAGCCGGCCCTGCCATGCCGAAGGCCCGAAAAGGGCCGAGGCTACTCCCAGCCGTTGCCTAAGCCACAACTTCATCAACTGGAACGTTCATGGGTGCAAAAATATAAAAGCCCCCCTTGATAGGGGGGTTGGGGGGTAGAAACCCTAAACCCTAATAGAGTATAGTTTGGGTGGCCGGGGTGGGTTTACAAGCAACGCGAGCGCGCGGCCCGGGGTGTTTCACACCTGAGCGCGCGACTTCGCCTGCCACACCCTGAAACCCTAAACCCTAAACCCTAAACCCCAGACCACGACCAGGCAGACGGCAGCCCAGCTGAGACGTCCAGACAGTGGTTCGCAGACGTGGGGGCCCGCCTCAGGCAGGCGGGCCCCCCATTTAGTTGGCTCTTGTTGTGCTTTCGGCCTTGAGCCAGACAGACAGCGGACCAGCCTAAGACTGTCAGCCAGGCAAGTAATTAATTAATTAATTAGTTAATTAGTTAATTAATTAATTATTAAGTAGTGGGTTTAGGACTTTAGGGTTTAATTAGAGCTTAAGGTCTTGGGGGTTCAGGCTTCAAGGTTTAATTCATGTATCAATAATTAATGAAGCGCCTACGTAGGGATTTAGGGTTTAAGGCTGAAGGTGTAGGGCCTTGTGATTTAGGGTTTAAATAACTGGGGCTTTGGGGTTTAAGGCCCAGGGTTTAAGACAGCCAGGCCTTACAGACAGGCTGACAAGATAGAGAGGCAGTGTCGGCAGAGATTTTTTTTGTAGGCAGTCGGGCCGACAGACAGCCGGCAGCCACGGCAAGTCTTTTGTTGCCCAGGCAGCCAGTGTGGGAGTGATGCGAAGACCACGTAGGGTAGACAGGCAGGGTTTACGAACTAATTAATTAATCAACTAACTAAAACCCGCCAAAATAGATTAGGGTTTCGCCCTTGAGCCCTAGAACTAATAATTACCCTAAAACCCTAACACCCAGCCCTAAACCCTGCAGGCAGTGCAGAGAGTCAGTTAGCAAAACGGCAGAGGCAGCACAGACAGTTGCAGTTGCAGAGTCGCAGCCGCTTAGTCAGACAGTTAGCCCCAGCCTCTCGCCCAGTCCGTCCTGCAGGCAGAGTAGAGTCAGGTAAGTAATTATCTTTTTGCTGCTCAGGCAGCATGGCAGGCAGCCAGAACGAAGCCCAGGTAGGACCAGGCAGCCGAAACTGCAAGAGAACAGCTCGAAGCCAGCCTGCCAGGTGCTCGTGGCCGTGCCCGAAGACGGTGCATGGGCCCTGGCACGGCAGGCAGTCAGTCCAAGCAGCCAGTCAAAGCCAAGGTCGTCAGCCAGGCAGACCCCGTGCCGGCAGACCAGGCACGACCAGGCTTCAGCCAGAAACACAGCGAAGTAATTAACTCCAGCCTGCCAAGGTCCCCACCCAGGCAGACACCGTGCCTGCAGACCAGGCACGACCAGGCTTCAGCCAGAAAGACAGCTAGTTAAGTAATTCCAGCCTGCCAGGACGAGGCAGACGGTGCGGAGACAGTCACCAGCCTGCTCAGACAGCAGCTCGAGTCCTTGACAGACATACAGGCACCTAAACCCCTAAACCCCTAAACCCTAACTAAAAAACCCTAATTAATTAATTAACCTGCCCAGGCAGAACTCCACATCATCGGGAAGAAGGTCAACTGTCTCGAGCAGAGACAGGCAGGCAGTCATCGTTTAATTAAGAAATCAGTCAAACAGCCAGACCCTGCTCGGCCAGGACGACTGGCACCGCAGACAGGCAGACGCCTACAGACACTGGTACCAGGCTGGAAACTCAGGCTTAGGGTTTAGGGTTTAGGGTCTAGGGTTTAATTAGGGCCCTAAACCCTGAAACCTCAACCCTAATTCATAATTAACCTTAATTAAACCCTAAACCCTGAACCCCAAACCCCTAAACCCCCAACCCTGAAACCCGACACCTTCAAACCCTAAACCCTGAAACCTCAACCCTAATTAATTAAAGAATTACCCTGAACCCTGAACCCCAAACCCTAAAACCCTAAACCCTAAAACCCCAAACCTTAAATCGGCCCAGGTAGACGACTGGGATGATGGTGCCAGTGAGAGGAACAGACAGAGATCTTAGACCATGAGGCAGACAGACAGTTGCCCAGCCTGAGACAGTCAGCCAAAGGCTTTAATTAGGGTTTAGATATTAAATAGTTATGTTTATAATTAGCTAATTAGAGCTTAGGATCTTAGAGGTTTAATTAGGCTTCGGGGTTTAATTAATCAGTTGCAAAGTTAAGTATGGCTTTAGGGTTTAGGGCTTGAGGTGTAATTAATTAATTAGGGCCTTGGGATCTAGGGTTTCAGCCTCAGGGTTTTAGACAGCCAGGCCGTAGAGACAGGCTGACATGCTAATTATACAGGCAGGCAGTGGCGGCACAGACGTTTTTTTTCAAGGCAGTCAGGCCGACAGACAGCCGACAGACACGGCAAGTCCTCTTTTGCCTAGGCAGCCAGACAACCAGTCAGCGACTGATGCAAAGAGACAGCCAGCTTCTAATAAGACCTTAACTAAATAATTATGCACTAATTAACTCACAAAAACCAAAACCCTAAGCCCTACTTTGTTACTAATTAATGCAGCCCTGAAACCTAAAGCCCGAAACCCTAGAACCCGAAGCCTTCAACCCTGAACCTTAAAGCTTAAATAATTAGTTAACTAATTAATTAACCCGTGAAGCCAGAAACCCTAAAACCTTAGCCTTTAGCCTTGAACCCGAAACCCTAAACCCTAAACCTTAAAGCTGGCAGGATTCAGACGGGCAGTGCAGACAGTCAGTTCGCAAGAAGAGAGCAGCAGCACAGACAGCCGCCGTGTTGCAGTTTCTGCCACAGTCGCAGCCACTCAGCCAGACCAGACAGCTTTCAGCCTCGTGTGCCAGTCAGCTTAGCAGGCCTCCTTCACAGTCAGACTAATTAAGTGAGTAATTAATAGACAGACTGGTTGATTGTTGGTGGCCAGGCAGCATGGCCGGTCTCGGGATGGACAGCCAGGCAACGCAGGTGCACCGGCAGACAGACAGTAGTGGATCATTATAAGTCTAGATCAACCCAAGGTGCCGCCGCAGACAGACACCATAGACACCCAGGCAAGCATCGAGGCAGGTGAGGCAGCAGCACATAATTCTAGGCAGCCAAACCAGCCTGCCCAGGCCAGGCTCCTCCAGGCCATCGAGAGGCAGACAGCCGTACTGGTGCAGATCAAGGCACCTCGTAATTAATAATCCCACCCCTAAACCCCTAATTAATTAAGCCCCTAAACCTCTAAGCCCTAAACCCCTAAACCTGTAACCCCTGAACCCCTAACCCCCAAACCCTAAACCCAAAAGCCTAAACCCTGAACCCTTAATTCACCCGTTCAGGACCTGCTCGAAGACACCAACCAGGAGACGCACACGATTGCGAAGAAGATCACGATGCTGGAGTCCAGACAGGCAGACAAACCCTAAACCATAAACCTTAACCCCTTAAGCCCTGCATCGCCAGGACAACAGCCACCGCTTCAGCGCCGACACAGACAGGCACAACAGTCATGCCAGCGGCTCAGACGAAACCCTAATTAATTAACCATAAACCCCAAACCCTAAAACCCTAAACCTTCAGCCCTTAAACCTCTGCCGCCCAGGCAGACAGTGTCCGTGAAGCCCGTAGACAGCTCGTCCTCGAATGGGGGGCCCGCCTGAGACAGGCGGGCCCCCCATTCAGCTGGCTGCTGCTTTTGTTTAGGCCTTAAGACAGGCAGACCCAGTCAGGTTTTTCAAGCCAGGCACCCAGACCGACAGGCCAGCCTGTCGTGCAGGCCTCCTTTTGTTTGGGTAGCCAGACAGACCAGACAACCAGTCAGCGACTGATTGATGCAGCAAAGACAGGGGAGGGAGGGAGGGAGGGAGGGAGGGACATAACACCCAACAACCCCCCCTTATATTAAAACTAATTAGCTAATAACTGGCTCCAGCCTAAAACTTAACACCCTAAGCCTTAAACCTCGAACCCCAAACCCTAAAGGCCTGAGCCCTAAACTTAAAGCCTTAATTAAAGCCCTGAGCCCTAAAGCTTTAGCCCTGAGCCCTAAACCCTTAAACCCTAAAGCTCTCGTGTCTCTTTAGTACTGCTGTAATTAATCTTTGCCTCTATAATTAAAGCCCTGAGCCCTAAACCCTTAAACCCTAAAGCTCTGGTGTCTTTAGTATTACGGTAATTAGTCTTCCTTCAATTAAAACACATACAGATCTGCCACCCCCCTAATGTTGCCCCCTTTAAATTGAATGCGGGGCCCGAACCCGCGAAATTCCCGGGGCCGGCAGTTTTTATATTAGGGGGGGATTGAATGTTCAGGGGAAGCGATTAGCCGGCAAAGCTCACTATAGACAAAGGCGGAGGCGCGCGCCAAGCCACATGTTTATTGTGCGAAGGGCACCAGACCATGCGGATGCGCCAACGCAAGCCTGTCATGCTTCTGCGGTGCCTGGCGGCCTCTTCAGCGAGGAGCGGCAAGCACGAGGTGCGCGGATGCTCAAGAGCCTCGAGAGCAGCCTGACAATCAACGACAACCCACAAGTCACGGGGCGCAAGGCCCAGCTCGCTCGCATGAAGGATCGCCTTGAATAGAATCACCAAGGCCTTGAGCTCCGCCCGAAAAGGAGTTTGATCCTCACTGGGATCGCCACTGCCACCTCCACGGCCTCCTGGGAAGACCACACTGTAGGCAGCAACACCGTCGCAGGCGGAGCCATCCGTAGCCGTAATCATCCAGCGGTCCGGAAAGTCGCCCTCGAAGTCCTGGAATTCAAAGGCACCGCCTGAAAGAGCCTCGGCCTCCAAAGCTGCAGACATGGCGTCAGCAGCCAGCTGCTCCACAAAATCCTCCTCGTCGAGGCTCACAGGTGCAGGAGGCCACTGTGGGAGCGCCTTCGCCATCAGTCGTTCCTCGGATCTGTTCGTGGGCATGGCCAAGCCTTGCCTCAGATGCGCCGTCTTGGGGCACGACCAGGTCAAGTGTGCCCGGCTGGGTTCCTGCGCCCCGCAAAGGCAGACAGTGCGCGCATCACCGGGGCTCAGCTTCAGTCCCGCGGTCCAATACCAGACAGAGCAGCCTGTTCCAGCAGCAGCCCGGTGGGCTGCGAGATTCGGTGCCTGGTGGAAAACCTTGCGGTGGCCCTCAAAGCGAAGATCGATCGTCCCGCCAGGGGCCGGGAGGTCCAGGCCCGAAGCAAAGTTGCCATCTCGATGCAAACGTTGCCGAACTCGCCCACAACGGTTGAGGAACATGCGCCGGTACTCGATGCAGAGCCAGTCCTCGAGCACCTGGAAGGAGTCAAAGCCGAAGTGGTAGAAGCGCTGCCTGTCGAGGTCGTCGTAGCGCATCAGCTGCTTGCCGCCCTGCAGGACCTGCAGCCAAAGCGATCGGCCGCCTTGCGCTGCCAGAGGTAACACCTGACGCCACCCATCGAAGGCTTCAGCGAGCGGGACGTGGTCCCTCCAGGCCAAAGTACCGGTCATGTACCGTGCCACCGCGCGGAAGGCCGCCAAGTCACAGGCGAAGTGAGGTTCAGTGCGCCAACCGAGCAGTTCGTGAAGAAGAAGCCGAGGCGTGTCGCGCAAGAAGTTCGCCTGGAAGAGGTAGTAGAGCTCATCCGCGATGAAGCGGAGGTCCTCCTCGCGCGGCTGTGCAACTCCGCCTGCCCAGTAGAGCGCCGCCCCCACCAGAGAGGAGACCAACTGCTGCAGCACAGGAAGCGGAGCCCCCAGGCGCTTGATGTAGCGGATCCTCCATTTTAGCTTGCCAAGGTCGAGCTTCAGCGGGGTGCACTCCTGAGACACCAAGTCGAAGCGAATGCCGAGGAACTCCGGCACCGACTGGCACTGGTACCCTCTCTCCGCTGCCAAAGCAACCATGGAAGAGTCCTCAGGGCCGTGCGCGAGCGCGCACTTTTCCGGTTTACACTGCAGTTCCAAAGCCTGGTCGAAGAAGTCGGAACGGCCAAGGGCTGTGCGCATGTCCGCCGCTGCGTTAGGCTGCCAGGCCGTCGGCCACAGCACCCGATCGTCGATGTACACCATCGCAGTGATGCCAGAGAGGTGTCTCACAGCATACGAGGCCCATGCCTGTCCCACCAGCAAAGAGAGCAACGGGCTGAGAGGGCAGCCCTGTACCACTCCTGTGTCGACCTTAGTAAAAGCCTGGGATGTGTAACCCTGGACCTTAAAGAGTCTACGAGAGTCTCGATACACGGCCCTAACGATCCGAATCAGCGCCGGTGGCGCACGATAATGCTCTAAAAGAGGGATCACCACGTTCAAAGACAAACTGTCGAAAAAGTGTGAGAGTATGGAAGTCGGTGGAGGCAAGGGTCCCCCCAAACCCCTAATGCAAAACGGGCAAGGGTTGGTCGAGGGTTCGGTTCTGGAAGCTATTTCGGAATACAGCTTACACTGTCGCATCCAACACCAGGTTTGACCCTGTGTTTTGCGGTTCAAAGATAACTTAATTTTTGTTTTGGCCTAAAATGTCTGGTGTCCTGTCGTTGGCAGATCTTGTCTTAGTGGGCACTTGACAAAAACCATGATTTTGAAGCTGATGGGGTTGATCTGTCCAGAGACTTGAATATGGCTGAAATCACAGCTGGAGCACGCACTCTGATCCAACTTCTAAAATTGGACTCCTGGTTTGGGCCTAATCTAGTAGACGTCTCTTCGAGCGCCCTTGTTCTGAAAGACTCTGCTTCTTTTTCGCATCCCGCTGTGGTTAATCTCGCTGTTCGCAGAATACAGAAGTGCTAGATCTACACACTCAGCAAAAGATAAAGATTTCCGAGGTCTGCACCTGGAACCTTCAGCAAGACATCAAAATTTCCGAGGTCTGCAACTGGAACCTGCTGAGGAGAGTTGCTGCAGATGCAGCATTTGCTCCCCAGAGGTCTTCCCTGTGCACCTGCGGAAAAAATGAGAGTTTGATCACTTTGCCCTCGTGTTTCATCCTGAAAAGCCCTTTTCGTTGAAGACTTCAACTATTCAAAGAGTTCGGGTTTAGGATGTAAAGTTTTAGGGTTTAGGGTTTAGGAGTACTGCCAAGTAACAAACAAAACATCACAAAACACAGCAAACATGCCATGAATCACACATTGAGCTGCTTCAGGTGCTGATTTCACGCTGCCTGCCCCGAAAAGGCACGTTTTGGAGGTGAACGGGGCTGTGAAAGGCCACCATAGGGGAGCAACTGGGAGGGACACGGGAGGGACACGGGAGGGACAGTGGAGGGACAGTGGGAGCGACAGTGGAGGGACAGCGGGAGCGACGGGAGCGACGGGAGCGACAGCGGGAGCGACATTCGGAGCGACAAACGGAAAACGGGAGGGACAGGGAGCGACAGTGGAGGGACAGTGGAGGGACAGTGGGAGGGACACTGGACAACCCAAGCTGAACCCATAACAAAAAAACGTGCGTCTAAGCCCAATTCTTGCCTCAACGTGTCATTCTTCGCAAAATCTATCCAAAATCTATCCTTGCCCTCGAAAAGCATGACAGTTTAGGGTTTTTCGGGTTTAGGGTTTAGGGTTACTGCAAAAAGCACAAAACATCACAAAACGCAGCAAACATGCCATGAATCACAAGTATTGGCGCTTAAAATGCTGATTTACTTTTTGGCGGCACAGGACTTCGGAGCTGGTTGGCAAACAGACCTTGCAAAGCTTGACTTTACACACAAGGCTCCATCAGACACAGACTTTCCTGTGCTTGACTGTATGCACAAGGCCCCATCAAGCCGCACCTCGTCAAGGCCCTCTTGGCCTTTCTCAGGTCGCGAGAAAATCAAAAGCAATTGGCCGCTCCTAGTCTTCAAACCTTCTGCAGCCTTTCTTTTCTTTGGTTTCCCCTGTTGGGGTGGCCCAAAATCCGGCTCCAGATCATCCATGGGCAGCGATGCCAAAAAGTTCTTGCGACATGTCAAAACTCCATATTTCCAGACTCACATGTAACTTGTAACATGTTGTTTGGAACCAGAAAAATCACAACAAGCATGGAATCACATGGGATGAAATCATTACAAACGAGTCCTAAACTAGCACAAAAAATTATGCTGCTTTGTGATTTTCTGGAAAAGGGCCAATATTCTGGATGCTGAAGCAAGAGCCATCGACAAATCTCAGAACCAATGATTTGCGCTGAACACGGAACACGACGAGTCCTTGTCCTCAAAATCATATGTTTTACCCTAAACCTCCAACGAACCCGGCCTCCGGGTAGGGGACCCTTGCTTCCGCCGACTTCCATATGTGAGAGGTCCTGCTTGAAGAAAGAGCGCGCGCCGCGCGTGTACGCGCCCAAGAGGCGCAAGTGCGCGTCGGAGACGCCCACACCTGCCATGCCACCCATCGCCTGCGCAGTGGCCCAGGAGCTGGACCAGGCACGAAGCTGCCTCACTAACACACGTGCCCCGGCCCTCCAGAGCAGCGACATCAGTCCGATGGGCCTGGTGCGCCCGTCCGGTTTAGGGATGAGCACCACCAACGCGTTGGTCCAAGAAGAGGGGAGCTGGCCCTGCTCGAGAGCGTGGTTCCACAGCTTGGCCGTCGCGGCCCAAAAGGCGGTTGGCAGACGAACCAAGTCGCAAGCTTCCCAGCCATCCGCACCGCCGGCGCGCTTGAGCATCTTGTGCACAGCCTTGCGGAGCGCCTCCTCCGAAATGCGCAACTGGACTTCCAGCTGCTCCGGTCGGGGAATCTCCTCGAGGACCTGCCTGAGGGACTCGCTGGCGAACTCCCTGGCCCGCAGAGCGCGTCCACGTAGAAGTCCACACTGCACTCTAGTCCTCCAGGATCTGCGTGGGGTGCGTAGCGATCGCCTCCTTGAGCTCCTTGGGCTCCGCGAAGCATGCCCGTGCATGGTCCGCTTTGCGCTTGACCCAAGCACAGCACTGAGCAAACGACTTGTCGGTAGCCTGCCAAGCCTCCACGCTCGCCTGGACCTCCTGAGTGTGAAGCTCTTGCACCAGTGGCTCCACCACTGCACCGGCCTCGGAGAGGTCACCGGAGAAGTTGGGAAGCTGAGGTACCAGCTCACGGAGGCCCGACAGCGAGGCCGCAGGTTGGTGTCGTCAGGCTCCAACTCGAGCTGCTTGAGACGTCGTAGGAGTCGCCGTAGTCCTGCTAGGCCTCGCGAGGCCTTGGGAGCTCGAAGAGAACGACGACGGTCCTCGCACAGCCCGAGGGTCGCCACTGCCACGCTCCGCGCCCAGAGCCACCTCGGCCGCGCCAGAAAGCACGCCCCAGGCATCGTCCAGCCGCCCATCCTGCAAGCAGTCGGTGAAGTCCTGCTCCACCCACACTGCCTGAAAGCTGGCCTCATCAATGTCCTCGACGCTGCGGTTCGTCATGAAAGAGGCCCTCGCAGGAAGTCGATGGCCTTGAAAGTTCAAGTCGAAGTCCAGCGTGTAGCGCACTGCCATATGATCCGCGGGGCCATCCTCGTGATCCACCCGAGTGGTGGCCACGAGCGGGTGGCTCACACCAAAGTCAATGCGTCTGACGCGGTTTGGAGACGTGCACGGCAAGAGCCCGTCGAAGGAGTCGTCGAGGCAGCACAACTGGCCCGAGGAGAGCAGGTCGTCCACGAGCCCCCCTTTGCCGCGCTGCCAGTTGAAGTCCCCGAAGAGAACAAACATTGACATGCACCTCAGAGGGCGCACCTCGTCCAAAAACTGCTGTACCACCTGCTCAGTGGCTTGACGGTCATCTGGAAAGCCATACATGGCCGCAAGGATCAGAGGTCTGGCCCTTCCACCCGACTGGACCTGCACCAGTCCTGCCACCACCCGAGTGGCCGTCAGAGACCCTTGCAAAGGAAAAGGCCTGACCGACAAAGAAGTAGCGAGGCCCACCCGTCTGCTGCCGTGCGGAAGCTCCGGTCGTGAAAGTAGGAGCTGGTAGCCTGCCTGCCTCCACGCGTGCACGTAGCGCGGCACTTCCAGGGGCGTGAGGTCGAGCTCTTGGAGAGAAAACACCTCAGCCTCAAAACTTTGAGCAAAAGCAAGAGTGTTATGGATCTTTGACGCTCCGGCGCGAGCGACATTCAACGATGCAATCCTCAGTGGAGCAGACAGGCCCGAACCCCGACTCGGGTGGCCCAAGCCCTCCCCGAAGTCCTGGCCACGAGCGGCCTCCTGATCAGAGTCCATCATGGGCGAACGTGCTCACCTCCAAGGATCTCGCGAGCATTGGCAAAGAGGCTGTTTAGAGCAGCTTCCTGCATGCCGTGCTTTTCGGGCCGCTTGCGGCACCAAAGCTCAGTGCGCTCCAGGGCCTTGAGGTGCTTCTTCCGGGACTTAGCAGCAAGCACCAGGGAGCAAGTTTTCTCTGAGCAGCGATCTCACTGCCCGCACGAGGCCGGCATAAACGGTACCACTTGCTGAGCGGAATCTCGGAGTGGTGTAGATCACGATGGCGGCGCTTTGCCTTAGTGATGGCGGAGGCGGAGAGGCCGGACCGAATGGCATCCGCCAGTCCATGCGGACAGAGCGGGCAGCGCCAAGCCACCTTAGCACCCCTCTTGATGGGTCCGATGTAATCGATCGAGCGAGACATTCGCCCCGGCAATCCTTCGCCCTGATGGTAGCGAGTGCAGTGCTGCCAACGTTTGTTACAGAGGTCCGAAGGACTGCTGACAGCGACCGAGTACGCACAAAGCTCACAACGGAAGACCCTCAGCTTCTTGACCCCATGTCCCTGCCAGTAGAACTTAGGCTTACGCTTAGGCTTGGCGGTAGCGGAGTCCTGCCCAGCGTCGGCCTCGGAGCAGTCGTCAGCAGCTGCACTGCCAAGGGTGGCCTGCGTGGGCCCAGCACCTGAAGCGCCAGCCCTCTGCGTCCACACTGTGCCTGCCGGTGTGCTCCAAGAAGACGAAGAGCTGGAAGTGAAAACCGTGCCAGGGCCACCCCAAGATCCCGCCGAGGACGACGCCGCCGACGCATGCGAGCGCGGATGACCGCCAACACGAAGCTCGTAATTGATGGAGGCCGTGATGGAGCCGACATCTTCAGAGACCTTTTTGCCCTCCTCGGGGACCAGCAGGTCAAGGTGGCGGTCCTTGTACCAAAGCACCAGACGGCGTTTAGGAGAACGCTGCCCTGCATGAAACACCACGGGAGGAAAACACGCCATGGCTGGTATGAGGACGACTCGAGTGTCGTACAGACGCGCGAGAGCGCGCAGCTCCAAGTCCGACACGTAGCTGGACTCGGCACTCATGACAGCAGTGAGGTACGCAGACCAGTCCTCCATGGGAGCTCCAGTGGGATCTTTCTTGTCCCACAACGCCTGGTACTCCTCCGAGTGTTTGGTCATGTGTTCCACAGCCTCCGCACGTAGAAGTCGAGGGTGTTTGTTGATTTTCCCTTTCGACAGCTTATGCAACCCCACTGAGAAACAATGGAATGCACATGCTCCATCCTTGGGTTGGGACTCCAGGAGCATCCCAGCCGGAATGGCTCGAAGCTCAGGAGACACCGCAAGCTTCTTCGCCTTAGGCTCCTCTCCAGTGGGCTTCTCGTGAGACTTGGCCTCAGAAGCGGTGCCCGACTCGCCCTCTTTGACAGTGTTCGCCTCCTCGTTGCCCTCGGCAGCGGTGTCCGAAGCCTCGGTGGGAACCGCGATGGGAGTACCACCGCGGTAAGTCTGCTTGGTCTCCAAAGGCACGGCAACGGCGGGCAGCTGCCTTTGCTTGACTCGCTCGGCACGAGGGGGAGCGACTCTGGCCCAAGTGGTGATCAGGCCTTTTCTTGTTGAGTATTGAAGCTGCTTTGTGCACCATCCGTGCGGCACATAGTCAGCGAAGCTTGGACATGCTTCACAAGACTGAAAGAAAGTGGTGATCAGGCCCTCGCCGGTGTCAAGGTTGATCGGGGCCAAATCGGCATCAGGATCGGTAGCGTGGGAGCCCTTGAAGTAAAAGGTCCTTTCACCCTTGGTTCCGCGGACTCGCATCATGACGATGTCCTGGAAGGTGGTCTCGAGGATGCGCTTTGCCTGCTCGGTGTCCACAGACATTAGCACATGCTCGAACATCCAGATCTTGGGCACCCGATCGCCACTCGTCAGCGTGTGCCGCGTGGCGATCCTGTTACCCTTCACAACAAGACCCAAGTCTCCGGCGCACTTCACTGCTCGAGCGAGGTACTCACCGTGAGCCTCCTGTTTGCTGGTGCGTTCCACCCAGGAGATCCTGCTGCGAATGGCCATGGAGCGAGAGGGATCAAGGAAGACTCCGTCCTGTCCTGAAGCATGCAAGATCGCTTCCGCCTCGGGTTTCAGAAGGCGGACTAATCCGTACAACTGGTGGCCCATTTCGCTGCCCTTCTCAGCCTTCCAAGCAAAGCTGTCTAATGCATGCACATGCCTATCAGCGAGCCACTGAACCACCCCTCGCTGAGGGGCTTTCTCAAAAGCCTCCCAGAGTTGCTGCGAGGCGAAGGTTTTAGAGACTCGCACAACAAGAACCTCAGTCGGTTTCTTCTCGATTTTCACAGCATGCTGTTGCATCCCCTTAGGTTGTGGCGCAGTAGCGCTGGAGATGTACTTCAACACCGTAGCGGACCGAAACACAAGTCTGTCACCTGCACGTCCCGGCACCCTGCGCTGGGTGTCGGCTTTTTGGTCGTCTTCACGACCAATTGTAAAAGCAAGCACGCAGTAGTCTCGATTGGATCCCGACAAAAGGCGGCTGAGCACAGCCCTCTGATCGACCCCACATCTCACGACAGCTTTAAAGGTGTCACCGGGCTTGGTATCATCAATCGCCTTGGCAACCTCACTGAAAAGCATCAACGGAGCATCCCAGTCCTGTTGCCTGAGCACGAACTCGTCCTGCGCAGCGGGCTTGCGCTGCACAACCGTCCATTCGCCATCGTCGGTGGGCTTGGGGGAGGCGGAGTTCGCGCCCCGCCCTTTACCAGGCTTCCCTGGTTTGGCCGGTCGCTGGCCAGCCTCGCCGCCCGGAGCCGACGAGCCTTTGTCACCTTTGCCCGGCTCACCTTTGCCCTTCTCACTCTTGCCTTTGCCTTTGTCGCCTCGGTTCCCTCTACCCTTGGCAGCCGGCGGGGCAGGAGCAGTAGCAGAGGGAGACACGGACGGGGTCGCACTAGCAAAGGCAGCACCAATCCCAGAGTCTAAGGCTTCACGGAGCGCCTCCTTCACGGCCTCCCTCACCATATCACGAATCAAGTCTTTGAGCCCTAATCCGTCAAGCAGCCCGGCACTCCCATCTGCATGGGAGGGTCCCGGGTGGCTCGCTTCGCCGACTCTCGTTGCATTTTTCCAGTCGTGACAGAGCTGCATCGCAGGTATGCACATGCACTGCAAAGCACTCCCTCCACACGAAAAGCGAGACATGACCGACGTGAAAGCACATGCAAGTCCTGTCCTGCCAGCTGGATCGGCCCATGTAGAGCAGCAGGTTGAGGTAGCCGAGGAAGTAGCCGACCAAAACGCACGAAGGTCCGCCACTCCGTCAAAGCCGCAGGAGCCAAAGACCTTGCCCAAGCGTAGCCCAAACTGGTAGAAGACGCCGTTGAAGCCGCAGTCCCGGAGGTCCACGTAATCGTCCCTGCCCGGGTCCGCGGTGGTAGGAGCCGCCGTGGTACACACAGTCCAGCAAGTCCGAAGTGCCCAAACTGCATTTTGCCAGATGTGTATGTCATCTGGCAAAACGCACTTTGGCCGTTTGCCCAACTGGTAGAAGTCGCCGTTGAAGCCACAGTCCCGGAGGTCCACGTCGTCGCTGCCCTGGTCTTCGGCGGTAGGAGCCGCCGTGGTGCACGCAGAACAGCAAGTTGAAGTAGTCGAAGAGGTAGGCCTCGAACCAGCTCGGGACCCCGCATCCGCCGAAGTAGCCAAAGCCCAAGACGGCCCGCCAGCACCATCAGAAACAGCCTCGCCGCAGAAGACCAAGTCGTCGGCAGCGAGCCCGGCATCCAAAGGAGAAGTCGACCCCGAGCTCCGTGTTCTCGAGGAGGAGCTCGCGGCCGCGCTTGAAACCACCATGGCGGCACTGGAGTCGCAAGAAAGGCCCAGGGGAGCCCGACGGGCTAAGGTGTCGCCCGCGCCAGCGCCACCGTCGCATCCTGAAGCAGTGTGCCCTCCATGGTACAAAGGAGGAGGCGCATCAGCTTGAGGTTCGGGGGTGGCACAAGTGACACGACTGCCCAAACTGACTGCCAATGGCAGCTTTTTGTCCTCCTTGGGATCTTCCACAGTTCTTTTTCTCACTTGTTGTACATTTCTTGATTTCACTCTTCTCGGTTCTTGGGTCCGGCTCCCGCAAGCAGCACGAGTAACCCTGACCCCTAAGCCCTTAGCAGCACTCACCGCCCGGTCCTGTCGAAGAGCTCCAGCACCGTTGGCACGGCATCCAGGGACCGTCCTGCAGTCGCAACTTGAAGAGGTAGAAGCCGAGGGGGTCCACCATCCGCTCAGCACTAGCGGATATTCTCGGCCCTTTCGGTACACCTCGACCGCTGTGCGGAGCGACACGGCGAGCAGCACGAAGTTGAAGATCACCTCCAGCGAGGCCGGCACAGCCCTGAAGGTTACCGGCAGAATCAGAAGCAGAAAAGCCCACCAGCTGCGCAGCACCAGTGGATATTCCGGCTCCTTTCGGAAGCACTTGACCACCGTGCGCAGCAGCACGGCAAACGGCTCGAGATTGAAAGTCAGGTGCGTTCCCAGAAAAATCCTCGGAGTTGCCCACCAGCCGCGCATCACCAGTGGATTTCCTCGGTCCTTTCGGAACAACCCGACCACCGGGAGCAGCAGCACGGCTCTCAGTGGCTGTTTCGATGTCGCATCCTGAAGCAGCGTTCCTTCCAAGGCCATGGCTCAACGAAGGGGTCGCAGCAGCTTGAGGTTCGGGGTTGGCACAAGTACAACAAGTGCCCGTTCTGACTGCCAATGGCAGCTCTTTGTCCTCCAGCGGATCTTCATAAGTTCTTTTTCTCACTTTTTGTACATTTCTTGGCCGCAAGTGCAGCAAGAAACCCCAACCCTAAACCCTGAAGAAGCGGCACCGACGAAGTCCTGCAGTAGAGCTCCGCCGCGGCGTCCACGATGAAGTAGCCAGCGCCTGGAGCGCCGGGCGATGATCCTCCGCACGAGGCCCCTGCGAAAGCGAATTGGGCCTCAGTCGAAAGCCAGAGAAGCAGCAGTCCCCACGAAGCCGAGGCTGGGAGCCACGACACCGGTGAACCCTCCGCCCACAATGGCCATCTCGTTCCAGCGCCCTGCCGCGGCCGCCGACACTGCATGAAGTCACTCGGGTGGATCGAGCCGTGGACGGTGACGTCGTTGAGGCTGCCTGCAACTCGCTCCCAATCTCAACATCACCTGCACTTTCGCTCACGAGAAGGCGCTCGCCCTTCCCGGTAGAAGTGGCCACACAGCTGCAGCCAGATTCACCACAGCCCAAAATGGGCTCTTCACTCACAGCACTCTCCTCTCGTAGCTCACACATGGTTCTTGAAGTATTGTAGCCAAGGCTGCCACCCACAGCAGCCCTCAGCCGGTCCAGAGCTCCCGAGTAGGCGAGAGCCCCTTCAGCACATGGATTTCCTTGGTCACGAAGTTTGCAAAGCAGCAGCATGAGCCCTGACCCACAGGACCATCCACCGCCCTCGCTCTCTGTGGTGCCATGAAGCCGCTGCGCTAGCGATCTTTGCAGGGTCCTAACTCCCCCCCCGCCCTGGCCGTGCACACAAAGTGCGCTGGAGGCGTCGCTAGAGCCAAAGGCTTGATACAGTCATACTCGGTCAGAGTGCTCGCAACCCCAGACAAAGTGCGCGCAAAGCACGCACGATGCAGGCTGCAAGTCCTTGGTCTGGTCACGTCAGAGTGAAACACACGGCCAAAAGTCACAGGCACTCTGTGCAGTGGAGTGACAGCCTTTCCAAACGTCCAGCAACTGGTTTTCAGAAGCGGAACTAAAGGTTCAACGACACCTCGCGAGAGACTGAGAGACTAAGGTACAACTACGAGTACAAAGTACAGCTAGCCATGCAAGCTGGGATCCCATCTTTCAGGCGTCCGGCGGATCGAACGGGTGATGAGGAGTTTCCCGCCGGCTGTCACAACCAGATGTCCATCACTGGCATTGGCCTTGCCCAACCACAGCGACCGGACCCATTTGGCGGATCCTTTCACAGGCTTGTTTGTCATTGCCGTGCAGCACATAGCCATCACACACTCACCGAACTCCACAAGCTTGCGTGTGTAGGGTGACTGAAAAGTGCATTCAAACGGGGTCTGCTGGTCTCGCGCAACGACAAACCTGTTCAAAAGCCACGACCCATGCCTGGCAGCCCACGCGTGAAGTGGGTGCAAGCTGCTCACTCGCTTGCCAGTGTTGCGCTCATATGCACTCAGCAGCACACACGCTTGCTGTCTGGTGGATTCCACTGCTTCCTCCGCGGCACCGTTCGATGCCTTCTCTTCCTCCCCTGACTGCTCCAACCTTGTCCTTTGACCTAATCGACCTCTGGCCTTCTGCACTTCCTGTTGAAGAGTCCTGCAGCTGGGCTCGGGATCGCAACAACGGATGGTCACATCATTGTATCCGAGGACGTTGCACAGTCGGACGATCTCGCCGGTGAGGAACTTGGTGCTTTCTGGACCGCCCTTGCGCTTGGTGGGGATGGACTCTCTCCAGCCTGTAGCAGCTATAGCACGGTCCTTAACACACAAAGTGATGAATTTGTTCTTTGGGTCAACCTCACGACCTGTGAACACACAAAGTGATGACTTTCTTCTCTGGGTCAACCTCACGACCTGTGAACCCGAAGTCAAAAGAAAGGATCGAGACGGCCCGCTTAGGCTCGGCGGCGGCGCTGGCACGGTCACTTCGCGCCTTGTGCATGACACAGTGTTCGCACCATTCCCGGTATGGGGCGTGGGTCAGATTGTGTTGCAACCGTTCATGCAGTGTCGGCTCTTTCACAAGCGGAACCTCACGTGGCTCACGGCTCTCACTCTGGGCAAGCTCTTGCTTCTGACGCACGCCTGCTGCAAGTTCGAGGCGCTTCAAGTGATCGCACAACCTCTTGTAAACCTTGGCTTTATCACCTGAACGGCCTATGTTGAGGTACTCACAGGCCTTGCGCATGACGCTCAACACCGAGTCGTCGGTCACTCTGACACCATGCACTTCGATGAAGTCACCAGCCATGTCATCATCTCGGGTCGCAGCCTCCAGAGCCGCTTGCTGGGCCACAGGCACATTTGCACCATCATGGTGCTGCTCTTCACGTTCATCATCACTTGCAAACAAAGCCAAGTTCAGGGGTGCCCGGGACAGTAGACTCGAAAGGAGGCGAGCCAATGCCTCCGTCCACAGCCTGCTGCGCATCACCTGCAGATCTACCTTCGCCTTCATGTGTTGACTCATCCATGGCAACATCTGGGGCATCTGGCACATCACCCTGCACCACAATGCCAAGCTGCTCTGCTGTCAAAGCTTCCCTGGAAACAATTGTCAGAACTGTGCGCTCTACACCATCGGCAAATTGCTCATCAAGCACATCCAAAGTTGTGATATCGCGGCACAGCTCCCAAAGCTCCCAAATACGCATAACCGGATCAACGCAAACCAAAGTGGTGCGGTACTGCATTCCTTCCATTGGCAGGTACAGGGTCACATCAAGGTATGCATCGGACTCACATTTGAGCCTTTGCACTCCTGGGATCAACTCCTCGAAGAACTCACTGCCTTTGCTGACCATGCCCTCAAGGACAGGATTCAGGCTAACAGAACGCACTAAACCCTCGGGAGGCTTGCTGGTCACGGTCCTGGTGCTCCCATCAACAACACAAGGCTGTTGTGACTGTTGTGCCTAAAACGCACGGCCACCTTGCGAGAGCCCTTGGTCAGCACAATCTCATTGTTCTCATGTACCACACTCCATCCAGCCTTGCACAGCTTCCCGCATGCAAGCAGGGGTGACATCACATCAGTCACAAGGAAGCGCTCACGGAAAGTGACTCCGTTGTCAAGGATAACCTGTGCATAGCGCCATCCATAAGCCCTTAGAGCGGGTTGCCCTGGGCATCCGAAAAGTTGACCCTCTGGTTTGCGCTTGCCTTGCAACCTACACCTGCATAAGCATACGGTAAGCACGACGAGTCAGCTCCAGAGTCTAGCACCACTTCCGTGACCTCTTCAACCGCGGGCAACTGATCACTCTCAGCACGGAAACCAGCCACCCGTATGATACCCATCACCGGGGCTGCGATGCCTTCACATGACATGTCACTTGCGCACTGCTCTGGGCAACGAGTCCACTGTGCATCTGCATCGGTACATGACATGTCATACCACTCTGCACATGGTGACATCACTGACGCTTGACCTGACCTGCAACCTGTGCCTGATGCCATGCTGCACACTTCCTGACCTGGCACCTGAACGGACTCTGATTGCACCTGAACGGGATCTGATTGCACCTGAACGGACTATGATTGCGCCTGAACGGACTCTGATTGCACTTGAACGGGATCTGATTGCACCTGAACGGACTCTGATTGCATCTGAACGGGATCTGATTGCACCTGAACGGACTCTGATTGCGCATGAACGGACTCTGACTGCACCTGAACGCACTCTGATTGCGCGTGAACGGACTCTGATTGCACATGAACGCACTCTGATTGCACATGACCGCACTGTGACTGCACTCGAAAACCCACGCAAAGCTGGACAGCCCTGATGTAAGAGCTGCTTCCCACCGAAAACACACTCAAGTCGATCTCATCATCACTCTCGAAAACGGTAGGCACAGCTTCAACGCGATTCACCTGGCGGCTCGCAGCAGTGGGGGCACGAGTACTGGCAGTAGCTTGCGAAACTGTAAAGCTGCAGAGGACGGAACAGCCTGGCTCTGTCCATCATCGGTCACCTGTTGCACACGACCCTGCTGTGGCGGAAACCAGCACTCATTTTTCCAGTGCCCTCTGCGCCCACAGTTCCCACAAACATCGGGATCAAGCCTGCCTTTTCCTCCTCCTTTGCCCTTGCCTTTGCCGCCCTTGGAATCCTTCCATTTGGATCCTTTCGCATTGCCTTTCCAGTCCTGTTCACTCCATGATTTGCCTTTTCCACCTCCTTTGCCTTTGCCCTTGCCAGTGTAGCCTTTGCCACCTTTGCCTTCCTTGCCTTTGCCCTTTCCACCTCCTTTGCCTTTCCCTTTCTGAAGACGATCTATCTCCATTGGGGTCCCATCATCATGATGATGCTTGGTTCCAAGAAGCATGCTATCTTGCGCAAACACATTGCCGACACCCCACTTGAACTGCACACGCTCGGAACGCAGGACGGCTTCTCTCAACACGGGATAGGAGGCATCCTCAGGCAGCGACGCACAAATGTGCTGGCGCATCACTCTCCTGACAGAGAACGTAAAAGCAAGGCGCTCTGGAGGCTTGGCTGCACATCCTCGCCGCTGGCAAGGGAATACTGCTCAAAAGCACGTTCCAACTCCAACACTTGCGGCAAGTATGGCTCCTTAGGGTTGAAACCTTTGATTTGGGTGAGTGCACTAAGGATCCCAAGCGACCGAACCTTGCTCGGTGGTTGAAACTGCAACAGCAGCATCCTCAAAGCTTCGTATCCCTGCTGCTGGTTGATCTGCTTCACAGTTTGGAAGGCCCTTCCCTTGATCAGGGTGCTCAGGAGGGCATACAGCTGAAAGCTCCGGGCTTGCTGCTCTGCACTGACAATCGAGACTGGGGTTTTCAAGGATCGCTCCACTACAGACATCTCAGCATCGAAGTTTTGATCTACTGCCACCAAGAACTGTCTAAACACCCAGCACCAACTATGCCAGTGACTATGCTCATCTTCGGCCTTGTCAACCTTAAAGGGTTCGGGCTTAGGAAGGATCTTAAGTAAGTCACGGCCCTCAAGTCCGGCTCTGGCACCTGCCATACTCTGTGCATTGTGCATTGACTGCACAGCTGTCGCGGCAATTGAAGCAGCATTCATCGACGCTTCCACCATGGATGCCATGCGATTAAGCATTGCTTCAAGTGCCTTCCCATATTGCTTGGGCTTGCTGCAGGACTAAAGGGGTTCTGCTGGGCTGCTGCTTGCAACTCAGGCCCATCATCATCGATCTCTGCGGCATCGGGATAGCGGCTGCCTGCGCTTGCGCTTGAGCTAGCGCCTGTGCAGCTGCTTGCACATCTTGCTCCATGGCACTACTGCCGGTTGGCCCCGACGTCTGCAGCTACCCACCGCCCTTACTTCACCGAATTGTCCACAAAAGAAATCCTGGGCCCCTTTCCACCTGGACAATGACACAAAGTTGGCTCCAAAAGGACTCCTGCACAGCAAGAACCCAAGAACCTAACTGTGACGTGTCAAAGCCCTGCTCACTACCTCTACACTGGGGTCTGGGTCCTTCCCCGAGCAGCGGATCGCCAAACGCAGAGGAGTGGCTCACCAGCTGCTCCGCTACCATGCTAAACTTTTCCAGTGATTCACACGCCTGCGGAGTCGCAAATTCCGTATTGGGCTCTAAGCTACAGTGGAGCAAAACAAACATACAGCATGCAAAACTAGTTCAGTACGGCAGCATACAAATGTGGTACACGCGTGGGTACAAACTTTAGCATCTGAAATCCCCATTGTACCTACTTAATGCACCACCTTCCGTATAACGGCTTTTGCTAGCCCGCCATGCCTCCCTACTTTTCCGATCATCCATGGTGCTTCGGTTGCTGCATACTTGATGTGAACTCCCTTCTCTGATGCCCATTTGTTGAACAGTCCACGATTGTGAGTACCACGAGCACTCTTGGCAAGTCCTAGCCAAGTTACCCATTCATTATGCACTGCTTCAAAACAAGACTCTGCGCTTGGTGGACCAGCGTGCTCGCCTATCGGTCGCAGCACTTCCAAGTGCTGAAATCCCGATGCACTCCTAGAGCATCTCCACACGGTACTCGCCATGACCCACTGGACAAGGCCTTGGCTTACCTGAAGTTTTGACACAGGAATCACCAGTAGCCCAAACATCTTCATCCTCCATAACCTCAATCACTGGCAGAATCAATCCAACCTCATCGTTTGGGAGAGGTCCGGGTTCTTCGACGGTTATGTATCCCGAACGACTTGATGCATATCCTGTCCTCCGACGATTCGCCGATGGAGCTGAAGCCGATCCAGTCCAGTCTGTCTCACCTACCGGTCCACGCAATGGATCAGGCTCTCCAGCCACTTGGGCTGCTTCGATGCAGTCTTGGAGTATGCCGTGAAGAACTTCCGCTGAAATGGTGGGCTTGGCTTCCCCAGCTACATCTTGCGCTACCATGTGATCCTCTACCTGAGTTCGGAACTCTTCCAAGATTACCACTGCTTGCTCTGTGGTTAGCTCCACTCCCTGGCTCACGGATTGCTGAATGCTCGATACCAGGTCGAAGGATGATGCGGACATGGTCTCAACCTCTCCCCCAATCTCTTGCCGTCTCTTAGCCTCTTCTCTAGGCATCTCATCGATGAAGTTTCCACAGTTCTTGCAGAATACTCTCATAGTGGCCTTGTTGGAACCTAGTCGACTCGTATTCTTGTGTTCACAACTGTGGATGTCTTTCTTCTCTGGCAACGCTTTCTTCACCTTCTCAACCTTCCCGCAGTCTTTACAAGTCTTGACCTGCACATACGCATTGGTTCCCAGGAAACTGAAATCCACACAATTCCGACAACTCACAGGCAATGGTGGATTCGGGGGTTTCTTCTTGGCTGATTTGTGCGCGGACCTTGCGGGTATATACCCTGATCAGATGCTGAAGCTTCCATACCCGGTACTCCCATTTGGTCGAGTGGGACTGCTCGCCGGGAGACTTCCATCGTCTTTTGATCGATGGCGCAATAGTTGTGTACCCAATCCAAGTACTGAGACAAATACAGGGATGGAGCCTTTTCCTTGAATCCCCAACTCGCATATCCCGGAAACCGCCATGTGACCTCTTCGCAGGTCAAACCACGATGTTGTCCGAATAAGAATTTCTTGCCGCCACCTGGAGGAACCTCATCCCTCATCGTTCCCCCTTTCGTCAACTTGCTCGGACTGTGCTTGTGCGCCATCATAGCATAAGGACTTGCCGAATCATCTGAAATCAACAAACAACGGTCCTCTGAACTCGAGTCTGATAGCGTAGCCAAGAATGCTTGCTTAGGTGGAGACTTGTTGGGTGCTTGGCTACCGCGTGCTGTTGGGCACTGAGGGTCTCCACTCCAATGTCCGACTTGACCGCACCACAAACACTTGGATCTTGATTTGATCTCCTGGAGACGTTTCTTTCTATCCTCAATGCTCAAGTTCGATTTGACCACTGGAAATCCTTTTCCAGAGGCGTCTAGGTCACACGATTCAAGGACTTTGAGCCCGGTTGCAACTTCTTCATCTGATACATGCTCTGCACTCTCTTGATCATTCGTTGTATGTGCTGTGTATGGATAGGGTAGAGTTCCACGAAGGGATTTAATGTTCATACCGCAGCCTTAAGGGCTGACGCGGAGCTGAGCTCCACCAGAATGTGCTTGTGCACATGAACCTAGACAGTTGGTCTAAGAAGACTTCAGCAGCAGTCGTAGATGTATAGTTACAGCGGCTATAGGCTTGCCGTGACGTTCGCTGTTGAGAAACCTTGCCGTAGTAAGCCCATGCGTATCCACCAGTGACTGAGACTTTCTCTGCGCGACCCGAAGAACATACATGGCTGCGGAAGGTGATATGAACCCCATTTCGATCCCCATGGATGGGGAACAACAAACTTCCGGAGTAAGCTGTCGCAAACCTCCCGGAGCTGACAATGTCGCAACACCTAGGTCCTTCGCTCTCTGGAATGCATCTCCACGTAATCCTTCCATGACCCGTAAAGTAGCATCCAACCATTGCTCTCTTGCCCTCTCATCATCGGAACCTTCGGACCCTATCTCGTGCTCCGCAATCTTCGGAACTTCACTGGTCGTGTCGGACACTGGGCCTCGCTCCAAGTCCTCTTCACGACGCTTCTTCGGGGATCTCTCTCTCTCTCTCTCTTTCCCGTCTCAGGTTTGCTTGACGACGAGAAAGAATCGCTCTTCTGCTCACGTGCAATGATACGCACCTCCATCCTGAACTCCCATTCTTGGTCACTATAGGAGCCGTTGCATATGAGCCCTGCTGGTACCTCAACTGCGACTGTCATGGTCAGGTACACTTCCTCCGATCACCACAACCAAGCGATTGACACACTGCCTGCACTCGCTGCTTGATACCTCCCCCAGCCAACACGGTCTGAGGTCACACCACTGAAAACTGGCTTCCCAAAGGCCCTGCTGGAGCTTCACCGTGCGATGAGGGCTCAGCTCCGCTACCAGTTTGATAGCAAAGCGCTTCGGACAGCTACTTTGCCGACTAGCTCAAGGCGCCTTCGAGTCACAATGCAGCGGTTCACACAAAGAATTGAGCTCACCTGCCGCACTAGACCTTTACAAGACAGGCACTTCAGGCATGCGCTCAGGCTACACATGACAAAAACGAGGAGGTATTCTCACATGGTAAACAGGACCGGTGTAAATTTGGATCAAGGTAAATCTGCCGATTTGAAACATGCTGTCAGTCAAAGAGGATTGGAGTCATTTTGGCATCCACAAACATGCATATCAAAACGGATCGGGGTGGAGCTTCCACTCTGGGCGACAAGTTGGGATATTATTATAGACATGACATGGGCAGCATATAGCAGTAACGTTCCCGCCTGTGGAGGGTATGGAGGGCTCCTCTCGAGGACCCAGACACGAGGATAGCTCTGCGTGCCAGAGTCTGTTGGAGAACGCAGTCTGTGCCAGAGACTGCCTCTGTGGCAAGATGCGGAGACATGCGGAAACGGCATGGAAACGGCCTGTCGCCTGAAACATCCCCAAACCCAAAAACAAACCAAAAAACAACGAACTGGCCCAAAAGAGGTCTTCTGGGCCATAAGATGCCTTCCGAGCGGCGCCCACCTCGCCCACGGCCCTCCGCCACGGGAGAGACCCAACTCCAGTGGATCGTTGATCGCACCAAAGCACGGGTCGGAGATCTCGAACTCCACCTCAAGTCCAAGTGTCAAGATCTTCGACGTGCTCAGTATAACAATAGAAGCCTCGGCTGAGGAGAGACCCCAAGCACTGGGACCCCGGGCGATGGCCTGATCCCTACGCCAGTAGAACAAGGTCTGCGCTGCCCAGAGGTATCCGTACGAGTAGGCAGTCGGCACCGCCCTCGACCACTCCTGCAACTCATACAACACATGCTCAGACCATGAAACATTGTAACATGGATATGCCGGTCGGCAGATTCGGTCAGATCGGTCCAGCACCAGCCCCTTTCCATGCTCACCCAGCGACTCGAGGCCAAAGCGCTCGGCCCTGGCAGAGACCAGCACCTCCACGACAAGCGTCAAGAAGCGGCTGAGGTCCCTGTGGCCCCTAGCCTGTGCCGACCGGATGGCGGCACGGCCAGCTGCGAGGCGCCCCAAACACTCTCCCGGAGCGCACAGAGCCTCGGAAGTAGCCCGGGCCTCCCGTCTTCCCAAACAGCCGTGATCGCAGCCACATTTTGTCCCTCTATGCATCGAATAGCCACGTACTCGTAGAGCGTCAGCCTGGCGCGTCGATTGCCGCACAGCTACAGAGCCAGGGTCGGCTTTGCAAAGCATGCAGTTGCCGGACACTTGAGAGCAACGCAGCGCCAGCAGCTGCGCCGAATCCGCAAGATCTTGGAGGACCTGCGGGTAGGTGGCCCGAGGCGGCCTGCCTGGACTCCTGGACCTGAACTTGCGAAAACCGTCCATTTAAAGCACCTCGCGGTGGCTCGGCGAAGCCGGAAGCGCGACGAGTGCTGCGAAGCGAGCCGCCAGGGCTGAGAAGGTGGCATTGCTCTCCCGGAGCAGTGGCCAAAGCTCTTCCTCTCAGCGACGTGCAGGCGGCCGTCGGTCGCAGGCTTCGCGGTTCGCTGCAGGCTCAAACCGGACCGATGGCCTGGAACCAAGCCCGGCGGGCGCTCCGGAGCGCTCCACCGCTAAAGGGCCAGGCCGCCGCGATGCCCTTCAGAAAGCAAAAGCAAGAGCATGCCTGCACCTTGAGCTTTGCAAGCCTTGTAAGACGGTCTGGACATGTTTAGACTCGTTTAGACCTCGCCTCCCCCAGCAAGCGCAGCAGCCGTACGCTGGCGGGTGGTGTCTGCACTCCAGGCTCATCCAAAAAGACACGGTATCCCCACAGCCCGCACAGCTATGCCTCGCGCCAGAGCTCCTGGAAATGCAGTCGGTCTGGCTGGGGAGCACCCTGAGCACAGCTGATCCACGATGCTCATGCTGGCGAGACCATCATTCGCAGTGCCTCCCCCAGATAGCGTGCGGCCAGGGATGCAAGGTCACTGAGACCCTCGGAGCCTCAGAGTGAGTCTGTGGGGTCTCACCTGCCAGTCGTAGTCCCGGCCTTGAAGATAAGCAATGCCAGTGGCCTTTCAAGGTCCAGAGTCCAGACATTCCAGACCCACAGAGCCGCCAATCCCCAGTGCCCCCCATTTTGTCGGCGAGGCTCCGATCCCGGCCCTGCTCCGGGTGCTGGCTGCGTCCTTGTGCCTGAACGTTCAAAGGCGTTCCGGAACGGCCGAGGCTCAGACTGCTGCGAGGCTGAGGAGAGCGCCATCCCCTCGGCGGCCCTGACAAAGCAGGCAGAAAGCGTCAGCACGGGCGCGGCTGTTCCGTCGCGGCCCGTGCCTCGACGAGCAGCTGCCGCTGTGCCGCGGCGAAGTCCAGGAGAAGCTCCGTCAAAGCTTGCCGCCTCTGGCAGCGTCGTAGCGTCTTTTCGATATCAAGGCTAAGGGCTCCCATGGGCTCCCTCGCTGAGGTGCTGGCGTGGCAGTGGGGAGGAAGCGGAAGAGCTGGCGGAAAGCCCCTGTCAGGCCCGCCCTGGGCCTTCGCCAGGCCACCAGAGCCTGGACCGAGTTGGCCTCCGGAAGCGGAAGGCTGCCGATGCCGCAGTGATGCAGTGCCGCTTCTGTCTTATTCTTTTGTAGCCGAAGCGGCCAACCAGTAGCCCCACTGCCAACCGCTTTCAAAGTTCATCTGGCCGAGCAGTGGCGCCTCGGGTGACTTCGGAGGCAAGCAAACCAGCGAGCAAATCCTTGACCGGCCGTGATGCTGCAGCTGGCATCGCATCCAATGTGTCTGCATCCTGTCACAAATCGGACATGTGCAGATTGGTTTGTCCCCATGTGCCCTACCTCCAGGCGATCGGATGCATAGAGGGGCGCAAGGAAAAGCGGCACGGAGATGTCGTAGTTGACCCAGTACGCCGTTTCCTCAAACGTACCCGAGAGACTGCCGCGATTACCCAAGAGAGTGGACAAATGAAGGGAAAGCTGCAGTCATGTTGACGCCCATACATGCCCGGAACTACAATGCCATGCTCACCAGATCTCTGGATAGAACACGACCGGTCGGCCCTGTTGAAGCAGGAACGCTGTCCACTCTCCTGAGACTTTCATGGTTTCAGGATGTTTCAGGGCTCGTGCTGTGTCAAACTCTGGATGCTCCGCTTGGGTCTTTGCAGCGGAGTGTTCCATGCGTCAGAGGCGCGCAAGTCTGAAAAGTTGGCATTCCCATATGTCGGAGCAGGGTCCGTCAGGGAATACGCTTGCACGGTGTGGGGCATGCTCACCTCAGAGCACAGCGCTGCCTCTGCCGGGACCAGGGACATCGGTGCAGCATGGTGCAGCATGCACTGAGTCAGCGACGATCTTGGCATCCGCAAAGTAGTTGACTCAGATCACACATGGGGGACGTGTCTGTGACTTCAGAAGAGTCTTTGCCTTTGCCAAGGGGCGATAGTTGAAGTTCAAGGCCTCTCCCTGCTTCCCTGGCCTTCGAGAAAGACCGAAAGGCTCATACCGGTGAGTTCGCCAAAAAACCCGGGGGCCTCGGGTCCTGGAAGCCTTCCGCGTGCTGCTGCGTGGAGCAGTGGTTCTTCACCAGCAGCCTCGAAGAGCCCAAGGCCTCCTGCCACCAAATAGCTTCTACAGGGCCGACTGGGCCGACAGGGCCTAGGGGCCCCTCCCCCGCAGGCGCGGCCTGCGTCACGTTCAGCAGACGGGTCAGCTCCAACGCATCCAGTCCTGTGAGCAGAGACTTGCTGCCAGGCAGAGCCAGAGCAGGCCGACGAATGGGAATGATAAGACGATGACTTAAGTTAAGGCTGAAGCATCGCCATTAACAGAAAACATAAAAAAAAGATAACTGCATGTCGTGCCAGGTTGTGCGAAGGCTGGAAGGGGTCTCGGAATCCTCGTGTAAACTCCGTGCTTCCCAACTCAGTTCCAAGGTGGTCGAAGCCGCAGCTCAACAGCCACCGCACCCGCTCTCGAACCTCAAGGGCAGCGCAGGGCGGCTGCGAAGGGCTACTGCGTGCCGTCGCGACGTCACGCGTGGCCTGCGCTTCGTTCTCTTCGCGATCGCGAGAGGGCCGTGGAAGAAGGTTCAGCGCATGCTGCTGCTTCAACGTCAGCGGCACGTCGACGCCTACCTGAGACAGAGAGAGAGAGAGAGAGAGAGAGAGAGAGAGAGAGAGAGAGACAGAGACAGAGACAGAGACAGAGACAGAGACAGAGACAGAGACAGAGACAGAGACAGAGACAGAGACAGAGACAGAGAGACAGAGAGAGCGAGAGAAAGACAGAAAGACAGAAAGACAGAAAGACAGAAAGACAGGCAGACAGGCAGACAGGCAGACAGGCAGACAGGCAGACAGGCAGACAGGCAGACAGGCAGACAGGCAGACAGACAGACAGACAGACACAGAGAGGGCGGGAGGCAGGGAGGCAGGGAGGGAGGGGGGGGTGTGGAGATTGTAGGAGTACTGATATGGGCTCGACCTCGACCAGGATCTCCCTCTGGAGCCGCCAGCCTCCAGGCCCAAGCCGTGGGCCGCCTCCACGACAAGCTGCAGCCGATCTCGGCGCTCAGCGCTGGTCTCGAAGCCCACCTCCAAAAGCGAGGAGTGATCGGCTTACCGCTGACGGCCCCTGCCTTCGGGCCTTGTCTGATGCGCGATCGGCTAGCAGCATCCACTCCAGGTAGTTCTGCTTTTGAGCCAGCATCCATTCCAGGAAGTCCTCTGATGTCAGGTTTTGTCCCTGCACAGCCATTCTGAGTGCTGCCCTCCTCCCAAGCAGCCCAGGCTTCCCGCCACCGTTCTCGGTCATCAGTGCTCCCCAGAGCATCGTAGCCGTTCAAGAAATTCGTTAGCTCCAGCGGATGTTGGGTGTGGTAGTGGGTGCCTGCCGACGCACACGTCTGCGCTGAATGCCCTAGACTTTACTAGGCCCTATAAGCCCTCAAGTGTTAGCGGAAAGGTCCATCACGGCCTCGGAAGCTCCACCGAGGCGTCTCATGCACATCCAAATGGAAGGCTCGCAAAGTGGCAGCTTTGGGGATAACCTCGGCTCCCAGCAAAAGGAAGTCTCCAATAGCCCGAGCTTTAGTCACCAATTCCGAAACCATCGCCCGCCGTGGCACTGGTTTCAGTGGATGCAAGAAGCCAAACCCCAGCCGCTGCAAAAACTCGTAGAAGGCGAAGCCCACAGCCCGTCTGGTCCTACGAAGCATGGTGAAAATGAAAATCAGCACGCACACACACAGTGGGCCTGCGAGCTGCGTACAATGAAACACTTCCTGGTCGCCTCCCAGCGCAAACCACCAACATCCGGCCCGATTCGTTGCGGGCCCGGAGTAAGAAGGAGTCGGTAGTCAATGCTGCTACCTCCGCGTCCGACACCAGGGTCCCTCAGCGACCAACAACTACCGTTCCACGATTCAAAAGAGCGGCAGTTCTACATGGGGCTGAAGTAGGAAGGTGATAATGTGAACGGTAGGTGATGGGTCCTTGTGAACCGGGCCATCATCATCACCCAGGATCCTGACCATGACGATTGTGATCAGGACATATCAGGACGCTCATGAAAATCTCATCCTGATACTCCTGATGTCATGGAAAGGTGACGCTGCTGATGCTGATAATGATGATAATGATGATGAGGAGGAGGAAGAATGCAGAGCTGTTGCATGGGTCGTATGGGTACCGTTTGGCCACCCAAAAACCCGCCTCCTCCTTTTCCTCCAACTCTGTTTTTGTTCCTGTCCTACCGTATTGCACTCAAGATAATCGTCAAGCAGTCAGCCGAAATTACGGGGCCATTGTTGATGAAACATAGTCGTGACCATCCCGACTGGATAAATAGCCGCCGTAGCTGACCGTAGCTGTGCATTCAAGAGACCCGAGCGATAGTTCACGAAGAATCTTCAAACATATCTTGAGGCGAGAGGCGCGCGTCTGGCACACTGCCCAGTGTCACCACCGCAGGAGAATCTAGCCCGACCTGACCAATCAGCGACGCGTCTCTCTGGAACCCATGTGCAAACGAGCAACGCGCCATTTTTTCTTGAACGCAGGAGCCCACGATCTCTCCAAGGGGAGCCAGATTATCCGACTTTGGCTCCCGAAACATGGACCTTCACTCGTCATACTCAGCTTCCTTGTTCTGAACTCTTCAAGCATTGTCGTTCAGCTCCATTTCCTGCGTTTCAGGATGCTGTTCAAGCCGTGGAGTGCCTTTCACAAACGTCAGCACAATCCCCATCGACTTGAGTAGCCCCCGCTGTCGTCAATCCTCCATCACCATTTCCCTCAGGCAAGCTTAAACGAGAAGCGTCAGGTGCTGGTACAGGGCGACATGCAGCGCAACGCCCTCCCCATGTTCACGTTGCCGAAGCATGACCAGGACTGATCAGGACGTCTTCGCCATCTGGACCCCCCAGCCTCTCATAGGTGGATCGGGAAGGCTCCGGGCCACCCACCTGCGATGACAAAGTCCTCCGACTTCGCAGGCTGGACCTCCAGCAGAGGCGGCATGTCGGCAGCATAGAGATTAATGATCTGTCGGTCAAAAATCAACAGTGTTCCCTTCTTGCAAGTCATTCACATGAGGACAGCAGTCAGCTGTGGAATCCGCCTGCTGTTGACGTTCATGGCGTCGCTTTGTATAATTACTGTAGTGTCTTGCAACACCACCGTCTCGACTTCCTCCGGATCAACGAGCATCTTCCATCTTGGCCTTCGGTTTTGGAAAAGAAAAGCACAACCGTTCGGAGGCACATCCAGCTCCCCGTGGGAGCTCGAGGAACGGACTGCGTGACTGCAGGGCCCTATCCATTTCGCCGGCCACCACCCAGTCTTCCCAGTTCTGGTACGTCTCCGCCTGGCGCAACAGGACTGCAACCTCCTGTACCCTGCCCTGTGATTGCAGACAGTCTCTCCATTTCCGATGCGGCAAGGAGTGGCTCCCGATAACCTTCCGGGTTTTGCGATTCTTCCAGCCAGGGGTACGATGTGCTCATCCTTGGCAGAAACTCTTGCGAAACCACTCCCCAACCGTGTAAAGCCGTTCGAGGAAAGCCAGTCCTCATGTCGTAGGGTACCACTCAGGCGCATCGTCTCGCACGGCAGGCTGCAGCGCCTGTAGTTGATCTGCCGTATCCTGCCATGCAGTCTTCAGCGATGGGACCTATGGAAGTCAAAAGCAACTCAGCCAAAGCCATCAGCTCCAGGCCTGCTTTTTGTCACTCATCTCCATCATGCCTGGATGTAGGTGATGAAGGCGTATCCGCTCCACTTGAAGCTGAACTGCAGGTTGGTATTCGAGCGTGCCCATGCTGTATGGAATATGCCGAACGGCAGGGAGGGGCTCCCTCGACACGCTCGCTGCTGCGGTTGCCGGCAACGGCGAAGGAGCGGAGGCCAACATGTGCAACATGTGCTCAAGCACCAGATTCACCGTGTGTTCCACCCAATCATCTGGTAGTGCACTAAGGCAAGTACACCCTTCCAAGAGCACATCAGGAACTGTCCACACCGACCGTAACAGACCTGCCGTCCAGCAGAAGGTCTTGGCAAGCACCCGGTGTCCACAACCAAGAGTATCCGAGGGTGTAAACGGGTGGACGGCAGATAGACACAAGAGCTGGACTACAGCCACACATCGTCATCAACGGGCGTGCAGGGGAACAGAGATCATGCACAGGAAAAGGAACATGGTTCAAGATGCGAAGTCTGACCCACAGATTCCGTAGATACTTCTCTCTTCACACAGCGAGCCTCGCTTCCCCCCCCCCAGGATTGGACATGGTCATTTACCGTGGTGCTGTCAACACTCCTTGGGCTCGGCGAGGGGTGAAGTGTAAGCCACACCGGTGGCCAAGGAGGGTAAAGGACGGCTTTTTTTCGGGATCCTGGAAAGGAGAGGGTTGAGGATGGCTGCTCCTTTGGCAGAGCATTTCCAAACACTTACCCAGCCGGCCGAGACAGGAAGGGTGTTGGAAAGCAGATCGATGTGATTCCTTCTGAATGTGCAGATAAAAATTTCTTTTCGCATACCTACAGCGACATCTGCCTGTCGGAATCGGAAAGGGAATGGCAGGCAGGCATGGCCTGTGAAGTTCACAAAGGCATAAACCAGAAAGGTAGCGAGTCGCCGTCCTTCTTCTTCAGCATGCTTATGGAACTTGATTGTGACGATGGGGGCAGGAGTCTGGGTGGCATAAGCAACCAGAGTTCTACGAAGGCGTTCTTTGCCCGGAGATGTCCATGTTTACTGGCGACGGGGTTCTCTGAGTTCTCAGGTCCAAAGGTATCCATCACTACAGACGCGTAACTAGCACATGTACTACTTCGGTGTGATCCACCTGCAGCCTCACCCAAACTCATCTCCAAGCATATCCAGGACCATCTCGGCCACATCCCCGTCTCCCCGGTCCCATGAACAAAGGATCTCGATGAACAACACGGAAAGAAGAGAGCAGCCGCCCCATGGCGCAGCAGTAGGACAGTCTCGAGCTCACAAATCCGGCCGTCGCACTTTCCCAGAAGAACAACCGACCAGAAGAGCAACCGACCAAAATCGCTTGCCAAGGCAGGTTGCATACCAGAAGACCTCGACACGTCCGTTCTAACGGCTAGACCCAGTCGCTCTGCAACGATTGCCACATCTCCAGATTTCGCGCGACTCCCAGAGCGACTGCTTTGAGGTTTTCTCGAAAGGTGCAACCTAAGATAGTGTTGCCCCTGATGTCGTCTGCCACCCGCGCGAAAGCGCGCCTTCTCAACCCTCCGGCAGCTAAAAGGCTGAAGCCTTCCGCGCACATGCTGACCGTAGGGATCCGTAGGGTTAGGTCTGCAGCTTGCGCTCCGTTCACGGCCTGCATCTGGCACTACACAACGTCAAGCTGGCTGGGCTTTGCACATTCGGGGGCACAGTATAGCCGACGTCTGCGCATTCCCTTTTCGACCAGCCAAAACAAGACGGCCTGCTAGGGCATGATCTCCCAGCGTGTGATGCTCAGCGATGCGAACTTACCAGGCTTGCCTGCGATGGTTGAGCAGGCGGTGGCTGAGCAGGTGATGAAATTTCTGCTGGACTATCCGAAAACAGTTGCCGAAAGCACTTGCTGAAGGTGCTTCAGGGTGTCACTTGCGAAACAGATGAATGTGACTACCGGCCGCTACGAGCTGCAGGCAATGGGGCTGATGTTGCAACAAGGTTGCATATTTGGTTTCCGACGGGCTACCTGAAGACGTGAGCGAAAGCACTACCCTATCCATTGAAACTTTTCTTGCGTGTCAACAGAACAAGGTGACAACCCGCAGCATCTGAGGATTGTGCGGAAGGTGCTCCGTTGCTTCTCACGCCAGCAGGAGCTACACTGACGGAAACAACCATTGCGCAAGGTTGCGATCTACGGTGGGGCAGCTACGTACCTTCCCTTCCACTGTGTCCGTGGCAACATCATGAAGAGCGAGGTTCCCGCCGAAGACGTTGGCTGACTCTGACTATCTCCAGCTGTCAGCATCAGGTCACCCAAGGCCTCTGGTCGAGGGCAGCATGTACTGAAGCAGTTGCTTATGAGCCGTATGGCAAGCCGACTGCCGACAAATCATCATCATCATCATCATCATCATCATCATCATCATCAGGGCTCAGGAGTTTCAGAGAGTTTCAGGGCTTTAAGATGCTTTAGGCTTCTGGGCTTAGGAATTTTGTTTAAGTCGCATGGGGTGGGACTCCCAACGACTGCCGATTACCGACCGTCGCCGACCTGCCCCAGCCGCAGCTCCGCGCGCTGCTGCAAGCCTTCGAGGCCCGGTGCCGCGCCTCCAGGAGCCAAGAGGAAGAAAAGGACCAAAGGGAGAGGGGTCGGAGGTCCGGTCCCTTTGAGGGCAAGTTTGAAGGAGGAGCTTTTGAAAAAGTGGCTTTCTTGTCAGATATGGGAGGATGAAGGAGGGCTTCACATGCCAAGAGGCTGATCGTTGGTCTCTCGGCCGCCACCAGGATGAAAGGCAGCAGCACCAGCCTGTGCTGGTGACTTCGGACAGTGACTGCAAGCACGAAGTGGAACCGTCTTCAAACAGGCTGCAACCCTTTCTGCCGCTTGTGTCCGCACATGGCTCAGCTGGAGCTTTCTGCTTTCAAGTTGAAGCTGGGGAAGGAAAGGTGTGCTCTGCCTCCAAGGTCAAACCGTCAAGCTTTGCAAACCTTGCGAACCTCTTCAAAGGAGGGCACTGAAGGCACTCTGGCTCTCCTCTGGTCTCCGGTGGCGCTTCGCTCGATGCAACTGAAGCCCTCCCGCCGTTGCGCAGAAGCGGGCTTGCAGCAAAGACATGCTGACTGGGGCCAGTCCGATGTTCAGAAAGGGGCTCGCCAAGCCATGAAGCAAGCATTCACACAGTGCAGCAGATGGAAACTCGTTTTTTCGTGCAGTCATTCAGCTTGAGCTTGAGGAGCTAGAATCGCTGTCAGAGCTGGAGGAGGAGGAGGACCTACAGAGAGTAAGCATTTCCAATATCCTCGGGGGCATGCCTGCGAGACGAGATAAAGGCCACTGCTCCTTTTTCTTCTTTGACTTCTTCTCATTCTTTTCCTTTGCGTCCTTCACGCTTCAAGGGCAGGTAGTGGAGTTTAGGACACACCGACAAGCCGGCCCCTCTCCCGGCCTTCTCCGTCTTGGGCTTCTTTTCTGGGGGGCCAGGAGCGGTGTCTTTCCTTCGCGAAGACCGGACGATGGGGGCAAACGTACGACATGCACTTCTTGAGAACGCCGGGCGATGGCCTTGTTCCGAATCGCGCTCGGTCGTCACCTCAAGGCCATATCTTGTACGTGAGTTCTACCATAACACTAGAACACTCAATACTATTCAAAAAGACAAACCCCTCGCGGAAAAACAAGCTGAGGGCCGAGCCCAGGAAGGCGTTGTAGGGCACCTCGGGTGCCTTTCCATAGAGTCAAAACTCCCCTCTTCCAAAGCCTGAAGAACTCCCTGGCCTCTTCTTCTAGGAAGGCCTGCTTGAAGCGTTTCTGCTTGAGCTGCCGCGAAGCGCTGGCGCGGACCTGCTGCGAAGACTGCACCGTCGCAAGGATTCAGAGTCTGGGAATATAGAGCTTGGGCTAAAATGATTTGTTTGCTTTTTGGAGCGCCTTTCTCCGGCTTGGTTCAGGATAGCATTCAGGGGCTGTTGACCAATGACATGCGACACGAGATGTCTCCGCGCCTGGTAGGTGCTTCCGTTCTTGCACTCGTACGTCCAGTGGCCAGGAGCTAGACACTGCTGACCTCACAATGAAGATGCGGAGCATTACGAAGTTCTTCGGCTACTAATTTTTCCTTTTAAGCGCCAGGCAGATGATTTTGGCTTTGTTAGCAGCTAAGCTGGCGCCTGAGAAAGAAGATCCTGCTGGAAGACTGAAGAAGACTGCTCGGAGTGATCCTGCCTAGCATCACGGCCCTCAATCGCGCCTCGGCGATGGCATCGATCGCGGAGGCTGGAAGCGGAGCCCGAGAAGTCAGAAGCTGAGGTCCCGGCAAGAGGACACTCGCGCGTGGCCCTGCCCTGTCCCACGGGCCAAGAAAGCTGCGGAAAGTGAGCAGAGACATGTCATTGTCATCCTCCAGCCTTTCACGTTCTTGAGACTTCCAAACAGAACTTCTAAAGCATCAAGGCGTGGCGCTTTCTCCGACCCTGATCGCTCTGTCAGACTGCTGTCACCAGAGTCTTCTTGTCCGTTTTGGATGCCAACCCCGGCAAGAGATGTTCTTTTTTTGGGGTGGAGGCGCGACCCCTCTGCCACTTGGCACGGGGGCGGCGCTCCTTGCCATCTCCAAGCATCCTGCAGGAACCCCTTTACCCCTGACTCTGTCACCGAAGCCCTTGAGGAATTGACAGATAGCTTCGATGCCGTTAGTTCTGGCGGTTTAGACTATAAAGAACATGCGATGTGCTTGAGGCTTCACTGTCTTGTGCCTTCACTGCTGCACATCACGTGCGCCGCCCGCACAGGAACTTCCGCAAGCATCAGCCTCAAGCTCTCGTGGTCCCCGCTCAGTCACGGAATCCGAGCTCCGTGCCTCTCTCGGATGCCAATATGATCTTGGAAACCTCACTCACTCTCTCGGATCCCCAAAAAAGGGCGGCTCCGAAAAGCCGCAAAAAACGGCGGCGCTGGTCTCCGGCCATGGCATCCAGCTGCAAGAGGTTCGCAGCTCCACCCGTCACACGCGCATGGGCGAGGCCGATCTGAGCGAGAAAGAAAGGAAGTGTACGCTTCGAAGAGCAGGCGTGGTGCCGCCGCCCCGCGCCTCCTTCAGCCACTCCAGCTTGATGTGCTCTGGGGCCTCCATCTGCTTGGCAACACGCCTCAGCATCGAGTGATATATCTGAGAAGTACACTCGCGAGACTCTGCCAGGGCCGCAGCGAGAAGGTGGAGATGATGTCGGTGGTGCTGTAGCCCTGGTTCCAGATCTCGTGCATCGGGCCAAAAGTGCCCTGAGCTGTCGAGCGGTCTGTGCTGCGGCCGAGGCATGCTTAGGCGCCGAAGCTGCTCGGTCTGGCCGTCTAGCCTTGGCGTCCTTCTTCAAGCTGGCCTCCAAGCAGCTCTTTACCTTCTCGGGCTGGGGCTGGTCATTCATCCTGTCGACGGCTCTTGTCTCACACGCCACGCCGCTCCGAGCCGCAGCCATGCGGCAGCCTGACCTGAAGACCGTCGCTTTGTTGATTTCCCCAAAGGCATTGAAGGTCGACCTCGGGCTCTCCCACGCTTTTGACGGCTAGACGGCGCAGGAGTCAGGAGATGCGGGTTGGGCCCCGGCTGCGCTCCGTTAAGAGCGTTGCGCATGTCTCCCTCTGCGGAGAAGGCCAAGGCTTCCAAACCAGACTGGTCGTACCTGAGCCCACGTCTAACCACTGATGCCGTAGGCAACCCACGTCGACAAATCTGCGAATTGCGGCGCAACTGATCTCTGGAAGAGGACCAGACGATGCACAGAGGCTGGCTATACGGCACTGTCGCAGAATAACATAGAATAACGTCTCTAACGTGCACAGATATAAGATATGTCATGCCGATAATTGTTCATTCCAGCATCAATCCGGTTCATACCCGAGCATTCGGTGTCACTCTCCTTTTTGACTCCTCAGCACGCGTGGTCACCCCAGTGAAGTACAACTCGAGATACCCTCGAGATATGCATTGGGAGTATGCCTATGGGCCGCACCTGTGCCGGCAACACCGGCATCTACAGGCGCCCAACACGCAACTGGTCACACCAGCTTGCTTCGCTCTGACACCCAGAGAGAAGCATCCTCGCGTGATGGGATCCACCCAAAGGCGTCGCATCTCGCGCAGCCCTTGCGTAGCAGGGTACCTCCACCGGAGGCCGTGCCACGGTACAAGGGAGGGTGGGCGGGTCAAACCTTCGGTCCTGCCAGTTTGGCTCTGACGGGACGGCTTGATCCAAATGGCAGCCGGACGACACTTGGGAATGAAGAGCATGTACCCAAGCCTACCAAACTCAACATGCCGTAACATTCCAGCATCAATCCGGTTCATACCCGAGCATTCGGTGTCACTCTCCTTTTTGACTCCTCAGCACGCGTGGTCACCCCAGTGAAGTACAACTCGAGATACCCTCGAGATATGCATTGGGAGTATGCCTATGGGCCGCACCTGTGCCGGCAACACCGGCATCTACAGGCGCCCAACACGCAACTGGTCACACCAGCTTGCTTCGCTCTGACACCCAAAGCACTCAGGACAACACTCCCAAGGCACTACAAGTACTGCACCACACGGATGACCGCGCTAGGAGGGAGAGTCCAAAGCGGGTGAGGGAAGAAGGAAGGCGAGGCAGTAAAACCATGAGCTGGAAACCAGGGATCGGAATAGCCAAGACGTGAGATAGCGTCTGCCCAGTTAGATTTGGAAGGTACCCACTCCCAGAAGAGGGAGGCCGACAGCGCAAAGAGGCAAAGATGAATCAACTGAGAAAGCCGCTCCAGGTCACCTGAGCTTGATCTGCCTCGTATCAATGCCATGAGGGCCGCAGTGTTATCGATGAACCAGATACCCCGCCGACCACGGAATGCATCAGGTCGCGTCGTCACTGCGTAGAGGACCATAGAAAGTTCCAGTTGGGCAATTTTGTGATCGCCAGCTTCGAAATGGCTATAAACCTCAGCGTCCACATGAGCCACGAAAGATTCGCGCACTTGGATGGCGTCGAATCGGACCAGGTGGAACCCCCCTGTTCCGCAACCAGGTGTGTCCTCTGCCGCGTCACTCGCAGCCAGGACCCTAGGATGGGCACGCCATCCTACATCATACTGCCTCTCCGGCCTGACCCGCAGGACCGATAAAATCAGGCTAAGGCTTTCCTCAAGCGCCGGAGTAAGGGCAACCCCCTTATCCATCTGGAGATCCTTAATCGCTGCCAGTCCTCCGGCACCGACGCGCCCAAACATTCCCAGCTCCAGGAAGTTCAGCATGCCATAGAGCTTTGACGCAACTCCCGCTCGTAGAGTCTTAGAAGCCCGGGCCGACTCGACAAGATCGGTGACTTTCTCCACGAGCCTGGCTCGGACGAAGAAGGACACGTGGCCGTGGGTGAAAACGGAGGAAAAGTCGAACTCCAGTCCCAAAAAGGATCCCGAAGCTGCCATCCACTGCTTCTTGGCAGCCGCAAATGGGGTGCCCAACGCCTCGTTAAGGCAGTTGTAAGCCCATTGCCCCGAGCCTTTGGCCGAACGCCAATCCGAGATGTGAGAGTCGTCGAAGTAAGCAGATACCAGCGTGAAGGTCAAGCGCCGCCCGGCCGCTTCAACAAACCGACTCCACCGATTAAAAGACGTAACAGCTAAGGGAAGCCCGAAGAGAAGGCCAGTGTACACCTGGTACGCAGGCTCGCCCCACTCCTTGTGCCAAAAGACGACCACGCAACACAGAGCATGCTCATGCGGCATCGGGCAGTGGCGATAAGCGTCTGGCCAGTCCTCACCACCGCCCTCCCAAGAGTCACTCTCTTGGGCAGCTTGGAACTCATCCGGGGACATAGCGCTGGTGGTAAGGGCTATGTGCTGCGCCGGCCGAATAGGGCTGCACAGCGTGAGCTTGTTGGGGTCCGAACTCAACGAGGATTGGCCGCCCGCATCAGCGTTGTCTATCACGCGCTGCTTGCCAGAGCTCTGTGTGATAGCGCAGCGGGGAATAAGCCGAAAGGGAGCCCCGCGGACCTCACGAAGGAGCTTAGCATGCCGCATCGGTGGCGTGCAGAACCCTGCCTCGGCATCCTTCGTAGACTGTGCCAGCAGGAACTGGTCATCCTTACTGGGTCGCATGCTGGCCCTCACTGCTGCATTGTGGGCTTCGGCGTCTTGAAGAAGCTGCGAAAGAGGGATATCCACTGCAGGTTGCAAAGGGAATACGCCATAAGCCGGCGCCGTACCGACTGCTGGCATGCCGTAGATGAACGAGGCCGGGAGATGCACATCGCCCCAAGACAGGATCACCACAAGAATCGCCAGGAGGCCAAGGTCCCGCTGGGCTGTGACTCGACGGATCGCCGAGGTCTGGAATCGGCGCAAGTGCCGGGTGAGAGGCTGCACTCGCCGCTTCAGCTCCCGAAGGCGACCCACTGCATCTCGCCGAAGGGCTCGGAGTTCGGTGCGCCGATGCGCAGCCATGTCAGCCGCAAAGAGAAGATCATCATCCAGCGATGGGACTTGCTCGAACGGAGTTGGGCCCTGCGCCCGCTCAAGAGCCAAAGCGAAGTGCTGATCAGGCTCGAGGCCATACGGCAGCAGCGGTGGCAATGCCGCCTTGTGCGCCAGAGCTCCCACCTGGCGACCTTGCGCGGTGCGCTGCCACTGCCGCGCCTGCTGCCAAGGCAGTTGCGGCGCAAGGGGGCCGTCCCAATCTAGCCGACGGTCACTCCGCCATTCCAGATAACTGGTAAATGGAGGAAGGTTCACCAAATCTTCTAACATAGGGAAACGAAATCCCTGCAAAACCTCGGCAGGGAAGAGCTTGCCGACACACGCCACCAGCGCCTCCTGGGTGACGGCCTGAAGCGTCGCAGAAACGATGGGCTGGCGAGCCAATGCTGCCATTGCCAACACCACTCGACTGCCGGCTCCGCTCCTCCGGCGCCGCGGCTGCGCCGCGGCAGGGGGATGCGGGGGTGGAGTATCCCGAGAAACCTCAAACACCAACCCAGCCAAAACATCAGCTTCACAGGCGAGGTGCAACGGGCAGTCGCACACCAGAGTCATCCCTGCCAGGCTGGGGAGGTCGGAGCTCAGATGAGTCATAACGTGCTCGGCATACAAGGCCAACCACTCGTCGGAGCTACAGTTGTGGCCTGGTACAAAGGGGCAGGCCCACTGTCCCACGGGCAGCCTATGGCTGTGATGTCCTCGACCAACGTAAACGCAGCCTGCGGGGAGCTTACCATGCAGGTCGATGACCGCCTCCACCACGGCCCTCGTCGGGGTCCTCAGATTCTCCTCTGCAGACACAGGCCGGAGGCCCAAGCTGATAGCTAAGGGCGCCATCGCCCATTCTCGGAGTGAGCGGGGATCCAACGCAAGCCAGTGCGCCCGCCGCCCAACACAAGAGGGGATAGGGTGCCGAGGCACATGCAGCACGGCATGTCCAAGCCGCGCCGCCCACCAGGAGACCGAGACGGCGATAGCGAAGGCCAGAGGCGCAGTGAATTCTGCCTCTTGCCGGGAGGGATAAAAGGTACCGCCAGACTCGAACCGTGGGGTCCACTCCTCGGGATCATGAATGTGGTGGCACCGCGCCTCAGGCCACTCGCAGATCTCTGGTATGTTGTGCCGCAACAGCTGGTGCTTACACCTGGCACCGGCCCAACAGCACGCATCATACCGAGTGTCAAACCACTGTCCGGACTGCTCCATTCTGCGCTCCTGCGGCAGGTACCAGTGCAAGCTGCGGGCCGGATTCTCACGAACCGCGCCCCCACCGCGGTCAACAAGACCCTGGATCTCATCCAGCACGAATCTGCATGCCACGTTATCCTTGGAGACACGCTTCTGCTCCTGTAAGGAAAGGCCCGGGATCCCCTCGGGATGTTCCTCGCTCCGCAACGGTTGAGGCAAGGAATGGCCGTTCGGGCAGGTTCGGGAAATCTCTCGTGCGCGAGTCTTGGTGGTGCAGTCGAGGGCTGCCATGACAAAGACTGCTGACTTGAGGTGCTCGCGAACCATCTCCTGGCAAAGAGGCAATGAGATGTCCTGCTCCTCGCCAAAAGCCCAGTCCACAGGGACGCACCGCCATCCGCAGTAAAGAAAAGCCTTGGCGACCGGGCAATTCGGCCCCGACATGAGGTCCACCATGATAGGAGCAAGTGCTGAAGGATCATCGCCACCATCCCCCGGCGGGGGGGCCTCCTCCCCCCCCCCGGGGCCCCCTCAAGAGGCCTTGATGACGGCCTGACAGGACTGGGCCCCGTGCCCGAATGAGCCACACACACGCGTCTTCTTGGTAACCACCGCACACCTGTGCGCCCCCTTGGCACAGGAAGCTCCAGCCACCTTGCACGTGCCACGTTGAAAATCTTGGCACAATCGAGTGCCATCCTGCATCACTTTGGCAGTCGGCTTACCACCAATGGTGGGTCCCGCCTCGAACCGTGATACCTTAGCTGGAGCCTCCTCCTTGACAGGGACAAGCTGTGGCGGGTCACTCCCACCACTCGCAGGTGCCGGCGAAATGGCCCAGTGGGCATCGCGGCTCTGCATCACCTCCTGTATTACCAAACCCAAGGACTTGGTGCTCTCACGGAACCGGGTCACCCACTCGCCACGCTCCTCGGCGTCCTTCGACTGCAACCAGCTCAGGCGTCGGCCGACCGGTATCGAAGCAGCATACTTCTTGGCACGGAAGAAATAGGCCAACACAACATCAAGCGGGACCTCAACGAACTCAACCGAATTAGCCCCCAACGATGCTTCCTTGGTCGGGTCAACACCCGCCAATGCTGACGATCCGGCCAGTGCATATGCCACCAAGAGAGTGTACAACCTGTCAAGATAGGAATCACAATCCTTGGGCCCCACGTCCTCCGTGTCGGCCTCATCGGTGTACAGGTTGTCTCCGAGCTTCCGCTTCTTTCGCACCGTGGTCAATTGATGCTGCAAGGACCGCACTCGCCACACATCATACACGCATAACATGCGTTTGGAGAGTTCGCGCGACACCCGCGACAAGACCGCGTCGGATGGGTGGACTTCGGAGGGGAACCGCATGCGGTATCGCTGCCAAAAGCATGTTTTGGCATCGCGAAGCTCACTGTCCCCAAGCATCGAATCCAGATCCGCCAGGAGGACCTTCGAGCGGTCCTGATCGGCTTGTGTAAAGTATGTGCGAACAGCGGCATGCGCCCGTCGAACACGGGCCGTCTGCAGTAAGGTGCGGTCGCCAAGACCCAGCTTGGTTACCCACCGTCCCACGTGGTCCTCACCGTCAAAGAAGAACCGGAGCTCCTCAAGGTGCGTGAGCCCCTCCTCTTTCAGCTTAGAGACAACAGCTGGGTCCAAGCTGAAGTTGAGGGCGAGGGTGTCGAGCGCAGCCGCAAAGTTCGACCCGTCCCTTGGGACCAGTGAATGCGACATAACGACCTGGACTGAGGATGCACTCCTCCAGATGCTAAGCTTCCCGCCGGGGTCACTCCCCAGCGACTCGAGATGCCTAATGGCACAAACTATCAACAGGGAGAGCACGGCTGAACTGCAGGCAACTCCAGGCATGCGGCGACAGCAAAGCACAACCAGCGCTGCAAAAACAAGCCCTCACTCAGTGACCACACTTTTCATCGCGGCGCTAATCCACGAGCCAGCTAGCCGGCACCAGCCGGAAGCACGATGAACAGCTGGGTCGCCCCCAGCCCACCGCTTCGAATTTGTCCTCTGTAGTCCACGGCTCTCTCAGCCGAATGGCCTTGTCGCGAGATTGCCGATGCTGACAAAGCGGGACCCCCAGGCCATCAGAGACATGCAGCACCGAGCGCGATGTGGCCGCAAAGGACATAGGCTGCGGGATCGGCCCCGGAAGGGCAAGCGTATGCAGCAGCCCATCCATCCACTCTCGAACCTCCGGGGACTCCCTGAACAACCTGTCAGCTTCGATAGGGCGGAGCTCCCGGATCCTGGCCATCGAATCATCCAGCGAACTCCGTTCGAGCAGCGCCTTAAGCAGAGTGCATACCGCAGCAGCTCGGTGGCGACCAGCCTTACAGTGAACCAGGATGTGCTCCCCCGCAGCCAAAGTAATGGGAACGAGGGGCCAGATAAGGCGCCAGTCACCATCACGGCGCCCAGCCGACAAATCCATCCGACGGACCACATGTGCCGCTCGCAAGCCCCCCCGATCCTCCAGAGAGTTCTCGAAGCAGACCACCTGCAACGCCAACTCCATGTCCTTATAACGCCGGCGCTCGGACTTCAGCGGCATTGGGCCCAGGAAGAGTCTGCCCCCCGCAGACGAAACGTGGACGAGCGTCGGTACCGCCAGCTGCTCCCGCGCCGTACCACGAAGCGCCTGCTCAGCCAGGACATTGTACATCGCATGCAGGCCCGCCGGCTCCGAGTCAGCCATTCTCTGCCTCTTACGGGGTCTCGAGGATTCAGGCAGTGACTCAGAACCAGCAGCTGAAGAGTCGCGTCGCTCCACCAGGGCAATCGGCTGCGACCCAGAAGCGCCAGAAGAGCCAGCATCAGGGACTGAGGAAGCAGCAGCCACAGCATCAGGGGCCGACGAAGGGACCGGCATCTCCACCGTCATCTTCCGCCGAGCCCTGCACTCATGCGCCCCATGACGCCCTCCGCACAGCCGCCCTGTCTGGAGCACAACCGCGCATCTGTGAGAGCTGCCACAGCTCTCATCGCACTCCCTGCCCATGTTGAAGTCTCGGCAGAGGAGCGCACCATCGCGGAGCCGCTCGGCCACGAAAAAGCCAGCGATCCGCTTCGGCCAGGCCATCGAATCCCCCAGCCCCGAAGCCCCTGAACAGGGCAAAGAGGACCCCCGGGCAGAGGAGGGACCCTGCTGCTGGGAGCCTCGCCTGCAGAACTTGGCAGTGAATCTGGCCGCTGCGGCTGCTGCATTCGACCAAACTGTACTCCGATCGTCCGCCACTGCTCGATCCACACTCTCGGCAGCTCCCGCCTGGGCGGACTCCAGGATCCGTACACCAACGCCCTCCCAGGTCAACTCCTGGGAGAGCGTCCGGACAATAGCGAGCACACAATGCTTGGTTCGAAGGGACCTGGAATAGCGGGTGGCCGCGTAGTGCACTGGCATAGCCTGAGAAGCCTTCCGATCCTGCCAGTCGCCTAGCGAAAATAAGGTGGGTTCGTCCCACTGCAATAACACACCGAGCGAGGGACCCACCCTGCGCCAGGAGTAAGTAGTAAGCTTCTCGGCCCAGTCGATATCAGACCTAAAAAGGTCCTGCGCCGCTCGAGTGACCGCTCCGAGGCGCCAGCGATGCCCGTGGCGATCGAATATCACACCAGCTGGGACAGCCGTCCTGGCGGGTAACGCCCGCCTGGCTGCCAGCCAATGCTGAGCCCATGGCCACCCCTGACTGAAGAAGGCAGGTGCGCACCAAGCAAATCCCTGGCGTTTGTGCGCCTGCTTGCCTTTGGCACACCAGAAATGGACAGTGCTACGAGAGATGCGTATCACGATAGACCGCTCAACATGCTTGTAGCGAACACACCCAAAGGCCACGAGCCAGGAACCCAAGAGAGGCGCCCACCTCACATCCCCGTGCTGATGACAAGCGACCACCTTCTGCTCCAGCAAGCTCGGCATGAAGGGCTCCGCTGGGATGGCTTGGCCCCGCGCCGACACCTGACTCCCTGGGCGCTTCGCCAGGACCAACTCAGAAAAATCCCAGCCCAAACGACCATGCTTGACAAACCAACGCAGCGCTGAAAGGGCCCTAGCCGGCGCCGTGGTACCATCTGCCAGGAATGCCGAAAGATCCACAGCGTCACAGTCCGAAAGGCCATCAGCCCTTCCACGGCTGAACTGCCACCGTTCCAGCTCCTCGATGGTACGAAGCACACGATTGATGGTCGCCGGCTCGGCTGCCGACACCTTCCGACCAGCTACCTGAGCGAGGAAGGTCCGCCACTCCTGCTCGCGCGCCTCCGAGCAACTCACCGGCCTGTGTGCCCCAGCACGCTCAAAGTAGCGTGCAAGACGGTCGCTGACCGGATCTGTGCCTACAGCCGGCGACCGAACCTTAGGCCGTCGGGGACACGCCCGCCGCAAAAGCTTGACAGGACGCTGGCACCTTTGTTTGGGATAGACTGTCTCACCACTACGGCCCGCCAAAACCGCCTGCTCAACTGCAAACAGCTCAGAGGCTCCCTCGGAAACTGCAGTGGTTGCCGCCCAAGCATCGGCGACGGCCGGACCGGCCATGCGAGAAGCCTCCTCCCAAGAAACAAAGGCAGCCGCGAAGTCACGACCGTCCTGGAGACTGAAACGGGTTCTAAACAGCTGCACCGGATCTTCCCCCGGCGCGGGACGAATCGCCGGGCTATGTCCTGACATAGCCGGCTCACTCGAGAATACCCACTCGCCGAGTCCCTGGCGATAACCTCTGGGTCACTCCCAGAGCAATGCCGGACACCCCGGAGAGTGGGGGGACACACCCCCAGCCGAGCTGGACACTCCAGCTGACTCAAACCTTCGGTCCTGCCAGTTTGGCTCTGACGGGACGGCTTGATCCAAATGGCAGCCGGACGACACTTGGGAATGAAGAGCATGTACCCAAGCCTACCAAACTCAACATGCCGTAAGCTTCGGCGTCAGCCTGCATCCAGTCGAAGAAGTCACTGGTGCAGAGCAAGGCAGGGTAAATCGATGATGCACTACTACTCGGCTTCCCCCACCGGGCGAATCCTCAAGGCGCCAAAGGAACAAACATTCCCAAACCTACCCAAACATGTCTTTGCTCCCTGCAAAATCTCCGAAAAGGCACGGGGCGCCCTCCTTCTCCAACACAAACTTCAGTCTTTGAAGCATTTCCTGTCGGGCTTGTCAGTCAAATCTGTTCTCTGACTTCTCTCCGAGATCCTCATCGGATATCCGGCTGAAACGAAGGATCGCACAGCGGGACCTCAACACAAAAGTCTCTTTGAGATGTCATGAGCCTGGAATCCTGGCCTCTGCGAGACCTTCCAGGGGCCCCGGCTGGATGGGTTCGATGATCTTCGAAGAGATGTTGCACGCCAAGGCAAAGCGCGTGGTCTCGCCTAAAACACCCCGGGCGCCTGGACCCTTTAGACTTTAGGCCTGGTAACTGCAGAGTACTCTCTCTCCCTCTCTCACTCGTGATTGTGCACCGGGGTTCCAACTGAAGATCTCCATCGTCCGACGCATGGCCTCCACAAGTCTCGAGCAACTCTTCAGCAGGAACTGGGTCCCTTGCTAGAACTTCCCATGCTGGGGGTCTGCCGCCACTGAGAGCCCTGCCTGCTGAGCAGCTTGGGTCATGCTGTCTGCTTCGTCCAGAATAATTACCTGCACACGGTCGCGGCCTTTTCGGGATCCACAACACGAAGATTCGAAAAGAGCCGGGGCCTTCAGCTTGCCCTCTGGCAAGGACACCTTCTGCTGCGCGAAGCCCTGGCACGTCGGGCAGTCGGGCCGAGCATGTGCATAAGCAAAGGAACATCTTCGTCACAATGTCGACTGTGTCTGCCATATACTTCTTCAGGCACCTTGATCTTTTCCCGCACGACGTCGATGCCTCGGTCATCCGAGGCGTTCAGCTCGATGCAGCCCTGCTCGTAGTGCTCTTTCAAGTGCTCCCTGCCGAGTCCGAGTGTGATAACGTCTGATGCCTACGGCAAGGCCGCCAAGCCTGGCGAGGCAGTGCACCACCGTGGTCTTGCCACAGCCGGGTGGACCGGTGAGGAGCAGGTGGGGGAAGGTGCCTGAGGCGACTCTCCCATCACTGCTGCAGCAAAAGAATGCCTTTGGGCCTGGCCTGCGGTGGCATGCGATCTGAGGATCGTCACGGCAGCAGAGTTG
>CAJNDT010005972.1:187500-198696 GCA_905221615.1 Symbiodinium sp. CCMP2592
AAACATACATCTACACCGCCGGACACGGCACGAGCATTGCAAGTGCCGCACGCATAATGCGTGAGGACTTGGTCCGCCCAAGTTCTGTCAGCCATTGCTTCGACGACAAGTCCTATCCACCCATTCCCTCTTGCGTCATATACGGGAATGCGACCCCAGGAGATGTGTCGGAAGCACGGTACATATAGTTACCGATCAATGTACGCGGCGGCCCAAGGGCCAACAGGGAGTGATCGTCATTGGGACAATACGGACTAAGTATCAGCATTACAAGATGACGTATCGAGACATGTACAGAGAAGCCTTCATCGTGGGGCGAAAGGGTGTTGTGCGGACCCCGGAGAAGTGGGGATTCCACTCCGGGCACTTCAGCATCGTTGGATTCGGCCTTATTCAGTGATGTTGCTTCTCTTCTTTCTTTCTTCCGTGTCTTCCTGTAACCCTCTAGTACTTTTTCTTCCAGGCCTGAATCCCTGTACACATAGTTGTTTGCAATCAGGCATTTGCTCCGACCCCGCTTTTGAGCCAAAGAAGATTCGATGCAGCTGCATGCTGGATGCCCCGCACAAGTTGATGTGGACGCTCAAGCCAACCATGTTGCTCATGCATGTTCCATGTGCAGCTTTTACAGTCACAGGCAATTGTAGTGCCCCACTGTGCAACCATGTACAAGCCGACACAGCCTCAGTGGCATACAACAATGCCAACAGGCATCATCGGTACAGCAATCAGTACCATGCAGCGTCAAACAACCTCGACCAGCAGCACTCCATTACACCCCATCTCCCCACCACCAGGGATCCACAACATCCCACCACACACCTCATCGCTAGCCCCAACTACTTGGGGTTCAGCTCACACTTACAGCCACAACAACACATTCCCACCTTTCCCTCCACCCCCTCCCCCACCCCAACAGTTTCCCGGCCCAATTTCACCCACCACACTGCCAACCCTCACACCTGCCACTCCCCAACACACATTTGTGAGTCCATCTTCGATGACGACTCGAAACCCCAGCATTTCGTCACATACATTACCTCAGACCACCGCCGCAACCCAACAACAGCAACACCCCAATCCCACGCCTGCAAATCCCCAGATACCAAACGACTTCGTTCAAACACCAGAGCATTGGGACAACAGGCAGCTTTTTGGCCTCAACCTACCCAAACACATTCAATCTACACCACATTCAGTGCATAACCGCACAGCAGGCATGCCAATCGCAACAGCACCATTGGTCGCATTTTTGCGACACAATTGGTCTTCGTACTGGCTGCGGTACGCTACACATGGCTTCGACATCCATCTTACATGCAGCAAACACGTCAGCGAAGCCGTCTTTACCACTGAACTTATGGGTCAACTCCGAGCAAGGAGAATTGATCTGGACCAAGCAGCCACTGCATTCTGCTGGCAAGAAAAGCTCACACTCGCAAAACGACCAGCAATGTCACACCTCATCAAGGAATTGGTGTTGTACCTGCAAGAGCTGCAGGACCAGTACAATGACGGCAACAAAAAGGACAAGCAAGATGTCAAATCAGACACAGACAACACACAATCGCAACCCACCGAATCTCCAACACCACCACAATCCAGCAAATCACAACCTCATCTCCCACTTCAACCTTCGCAGCCGACAGAGACAGACACTCTGGCGGCCCATCGCATCAGCGACCTTGAAGCACGACTTTCAACAGCACTGGAGACAATCGAAACTCTCCGTGCTCCCGATGCACACAATGAGGCACCCAGCACACCAGCATCAAAGAAACCAAAACGAACCACCGCGCCCAGCACTCCCATCAACACGCCCTCCCCACCACCTCTCTCACTTTCCACAATTGAGATCTCCCCCACCACAACCACCCGTGGACAAAAACGGGCCACCATCGATGACCCTACACACCCTGACACCAGGCCTCCCACTGAGGGCCTATCCCCCTTCACCACAACCGCTGCAGAACAAGACAACAACCCGCTACATGCTTCCCCAGCATCGTCATCCACCACAGGTATGCACTTCCCGGGACGCTCCACTCTGGGCGCCAAGCGACAGAAGCAGTCAACTCTTACACCAACGAAGGCGGCACCCCTTGATCCCAAGATGGATCCCCAGCGCATCTTTCAGCAGCCTACAAAAGCCAGTGTTTGGTTTCAAGATCACTTCACTGGCGTTCACTCCGAATCCGGCATCACCAGATGGTTTGGTGCCATAAAAGGCATCAGCGACAAACAAAAAACACAGGTAAAAAAGTACCTTGACATTGTTGCTTCGGAATTCCCTTCACTCAGCAACTCACAAGAGCAAACACTGCAGACCGCTGCAGTCGCCTGGGGTGTCCCACCCAAAGCCATCGACAAATTTGGATCCCCAGCACTCATCAAACTCGTCGCCATCATCAGTCAGATGACAGAGTGACTCCGACAGTACTTGATTCAACACCGACAGACACTTGATCACACAACAATTTTCCGACAAAAACAATTCAAGAACATCACACGCATTCTGGATCAAGGCAGATCCATCTTACAATTCGTCGCACCTTTGGCAGAACCAGTCTCCACACAATTCTATCAAATCATACTCTGGCTTCAAGGCCTAACTTTGTTACTTCGCACACAGCATTTCTACCTCAAACATGAGGAAGGACATTTCTCCAACCTACAGAGACTGTTTGCACATTCAAACATTTCTTTTCCATCGTACACACTCTCTTTCTTTCGTCAGCCACAGGTGGTATACTGCAGAGTCACCACGCAACAACCTTTTCGTGGCTACGTTTACATCGGCAGCACAAGTCACTCTCTCACACAACGAGAGGGCACACGCAATCGAAAATTCAAGCAACTTCAACAACACAAGATTGTACAAGCCGAACTTTCTTTACGATGGTGGCATAAACACAAATGCTACCACCAATACACACCAATTGTACTACAAGCCAACATACCCACCGAGCAATTAGAAGCCACGGAGAACACTCTTATACAACACCACCAATCCAAGCTCAACTTTCCCTACATCACATCACACATGAAAGGAGCTTTTTCCGGCTTCACAAAAGCAGCCAACAACAAGCACAAAGGCACAGCCACTTTATGGGCGAAGCAACGCCGAGGCAAACTACACCACTCCATTCGAAGCTTCACCAACTCCACCTTATTCAACACCAGAAAACGGGCATGGACCACAGTCTCACATCTTACTTCCAACACTCGCACCAGATTCGACACAACAAAACAACTGCTTCGCTCAGACACACCAGCAGCCACAGTGTACGCTTTACACAAACTCTCAAACAACTTACCACGACGCGACCGCAGACACGCTCACAAAGCGCTCAACACCGTCTTCAAGAAGCGACGACTTAAACCACCTCCTGTCACAAAACCCATTTACCTACAGCCACTCTTACACCCCACCTTCACCCAACAACTACGACAATTTTTGCGCTCTCGGTTAACAAGCAACAAACAACACATTCCACCATTCCATCTCCCCAGCACAAAACCCGTCTACAAGAAACACCCACCCATGCAACAACTTCTACACAATTGGCGCGACGCCCACACTACATGGCAACCCGATTCACCACCACCCTGTACCTGCTCACCATTACATTCACAAGTTCCCCAGGAGCATATTTTCCACAATCACATTGCTATCCAACTTGCAGAACTACAACCACAACATCAATTGCTGTCTGATTTGCTTCTACGGCCGTGATCCTCAGAGATGCAGTGATGGACGTGACAGTCAGCACTTACTTCTGCAGCTGCGCATTTCTCGCTCAAAAATCACATGTCAGCATCGCAATGTTAGAGACACTTGCACAGGATCTGTAGGTGCAAGATGTTGTGAGCTGCTCAACGCATCCAAGCTTGGGCCCATACAAGAGCAGATTCCACACCCTTTGGGAGGGAAGTGCAACGGGCGGGCATTAAAGAGAGTAAGCCTAAAGCGCCTCTTCGATTTGAGGCTTGAGGCCAGAATGGCCGAGGAACGTGCTGCCTGATCGCAGGGTAACAGTTTCCCTGGCCTCCGATTTCTGAAGCATGACTGTGCAGTCAACATCCCTTCTTCAAAAACCGCACTGCAGCAATATGGGGGGGCATTGCTGTCTGATTTGCTTCTACGGCCGTGATCCTCAGAGATGCAGTGATGGACGTGACAGTCAGCACTTACTTCTGCAGCTGCGCATTTCTCGCTCAAAAACCACATGTCAGCATCGCAATGTTAGAGACACTTGCACAGGATCTGTAGGTGCAAGATGTTGTGAGCTGCTCAACGCATCCAAGCTTGGGCCCATACAAGAGCAGATTCCACACCCACTCTCCCAGGACTGGCAGCGACCGCTGTGGCGGTGGCGGCCGCTAATTTGAGAATATCCCGATCCAGCCGAGGAAACGAGACTTGCAAGTATTGCACAGCAGCTGCAGTGGAAAGCTTCAACAGCGGGACTGCATGCCCCACAGGCATGCCGTTTTCAGCCCAGTCCTGCTGAACAAGAGCCACCAGCAACCTGCCCACTTGCCTGACCTGGCGTGCACCTGATGTAACAAGCGCCAGGGTACCCACCTCCAACTCGTCAGCGTCTGTAGCCCGGACGAGCCAGAAGGACGTGCGTTGCTGTCAACTGTACAAAATAAATTCAAAAAACCTCATCCTGAAGCCATGGAAAACCAGAGACCCTTGCACATCATGCCAGAAACCATAACGGCCAGGCAGCTTGCCTCCAGTACTCCAGACCTCGATGACAAAAACTCACTCCCGCGACGAGCATGGCGGCTTGCCACCATGAGTCTGCCTGTCCTGGCACCAGCGCACGCCTCTTGAAGGGAAGTCCGATGGATTCTCGCAAGAAGGGACCAAAATCAAATGGACTTGTAGCTCACCAGCCAGCTCCAAGGCGGCAGCCTTTCGCAGCAACCTGTTAAGCTGGGTTGACGATCGCCCCTTCGTCGCAGCCCCAGCCCACACAGCACTGTCAACGAGCACCACTGCCCGAACGCAATGGCGCCGCCGTGAGCGAAGGAACCATCGCAGCCAAAGCACAAACGCCTCACCCTCGAGCACGTTAATGTGAGCGTCAAACTTCTTTCGGACACTGAACACGTGCACAAAGTCGTTCATGCTCAAGTCGACGTGGTGTGCCTGCCCAAGCCTGCGCGCCGCTTGTTCTGGTAGCAGGCCTCCGTCGAGGACTACAAAAGAGCCCCGTTTTTTCTGCCACGCGCGCCAGACGACGAGCCAACTTCACGGGGACCTTAGCAACGCTGGCTCCAAATCCAAACTCAGTACTGGCATCAGTAGCAGAGACGAGGGGGTAAAACTCCCTTCGAAGGTCCAGTCGCCAGAAAACACCCAGCACCAAGCCGATGCTCAGTTCAAAAAGGACCTGGCCCGGCACTTTCCTTCTGACAGTGTCAAGTGGGTCCCGGACAAAACTGTAGACCCGGTCATACACGGATAACTTGCATCGACAAAGCAAGTCAAACCATTGCTGCACGCCCAGCGCCTGATGCAGCTCCTTTGGAGAAGCCACCTGGCACCGATGCAAGTGAAGAGCGGTAAGTACCATGGCCAGAACCCTTGGCGGAGGAACTCCGAGGTGTGTACCTTCCTCCAACTGGATCCCGACACATGTAGCATTCAACTCGTCATTCACGTCCTTGGCTGAGTTGCGAACGGCTCCTCGGCGTGTGAACTCTTGGTCCACCTTCAGTGCAGCGGCCGCCGTGCCGCCTGGGCCCGCGTCGCTGAACAGCATGAGGTCATCAGTAGCCGCAGCAAAAACCAGGTCAAAGGTGGTAGGCGTCGAGCTCTCGCAAGAAAGTACCTTGCACTCATCAAGGTCCGAGGCCCGGCAGATGTCAAGCAGAAACTCTTGCGCAACGTAGGAGCTCCACGCAAAGCCCATTGGCCACGTCAGACTGACAGGCACAAGAAACTGGTTGCACTGTTCGCCCGGGAGCAAGTGACCACTGACTTCTTCAAAGTTCATACCACCAACATCCCTAAGCTCGTCCAGTGTCACCGGCGGGCGCCCCATCCAGCGCTGCAGCTTACACGGCAGCCGCAGTTGGTCGAACCAGCAACTGGCATCGCGTTTGCTGCACCTGATTCTGTGTTGAGGTCGGCACTCCAGAAAAGCCAATGCCGAGGGGGAAGCCAAATGGCGAGGCTTTGGCGGAGCCTGTGCCGCAGCTGAGACACGCCGACCGTGCCAAACTGCACGTTGGCGCTTCCCACCAGGCTTGCCCACTGCAAAGACTGTTCCACCGCCTTTCGCCGTTGCCACCAAGCCAAGCTGTTGGGCTCGCAGCTGCCGCACGACCAATTTTACGTACTCAGCACGATCGTTTTGAAGCACATTGTCGTACACGGCCAGGTTGTCAAGATTGTGCGAAGAGCCCAGGAACAGCTTGTCATCGCTGCACACAATCTCCTGCACATCCATGGGCAGACAAGACACCGGATCACATTGCCCTGCCAAAGGAAGCACGTCCACTTTGTCAGCACAAAGGTCTCCGATCCGGGGCCCGTTCGGACGCTCGAGAAGCGGCACCCAGTCTGGCACGAGTGACTCCCAACATCCCGACTGAGGGGTTTGCAACCGCTGCAACATGTCCAAACTGCGTTCGATGATTCGGAGAACGACATCATTCTGCGCAGCAGTTCGTTTTAAAGGCCCAGGAGTGCCAGCCTTAACACCGGCACACCAGTTCAAAGCACCAATGACCACATTGACAAACTTACGCAGGATGCACCAACATTGAGTCTTGAGGGTTTGCGGCTTACATTCAAGACCACAGAGCTGTGACAGTGGGAAAATGTCACGCTGGCGAGACTGTCCACGGAGCCTCTCAAAGCCTGTTGTTGCAAGAAAAGTGCCGAACTTGCCTGTGTTCAGCAGTGTAGCCTGCGCCAGCTGATATAACAGCCAGATTCTGTCAACAGGAAGTGACATGTGTTGTTGTGCTCGCCATGACAACCAACTAGCGCGCCGTTGATGCGAAAGCTTTCTGCTAGCAGCTGATCGGTACCGTCGCATACCTCCACATTTCATGAAAGATCCCACCCATGGCAGGGAGGCATTAAAGAGAGTAAGCCTAAAGCGCCTCTTCGATTTGAGGCTTGAGGCCAGAATGGCCGAGGAACGTGCTGCCTGATCGCAGGGTAACAGTTTCCCTGGCCTCCGATTTCTGAAGCATGACTGTGCAGTCAACATCCCTTCTTCAAAAACCGCACTGCAGCAATATGGGGGGGCATTTTTGGCATACTCCGGCAAAAGCAATTGCCTTCAGAAGCCCACACAGTTGGCTTCACAATTATGCCGAGCCATACGCACATGGCATCGATACTATGGACTACCTTACAACCATCAAACTGCAAAGCAGTTTGTATCTGAACAAATACCACAACACAACACACACTGCAATCAACACAACATACTACAGGTTAAGATGATCAAGCAAGTCCAACACAAAATACCATCGGGCATCATCCATTGCGAAGATCACTTCCCGAACCGACTCACGTGGTACTGCCCAGCACTATATCACAGTGCCATACACAACACTTTTTTAGACAAGGAGATCTTTCGGATCTCGCAGCACCAACCTCTACAACACCACTTTGATGTCTACACAGACGTCCGCAGTCTTCTACCAGCTTACATATGGGCTTTTCCACAATGGGGACGCATCCCACGCGCCTACATTTTACCGAAAAGAAAGAAGCAATTCACAAAAGGCCGCCCTATAGTGGCGTTCATCGACACCATGGGCAGAAAATTGTGGGAAGCCTTAGCAGACGTACTGCAGCTGATGACTTTTCAAGCATGTCCAAACTCCTTTCACCAAGGAGACGGGATAACACAGCTCAAACAAACAGCACTCTTCCTGCATCAGCGCAGGAAATTACACGATTCAACAGATTACATCCTGTACAACCAGGATTTGGCTGGCTTCTTTACATCGGTCGATCAGAGCCGGTTTCTTTCAGCGTACAGCATTATGGTTCGATGGTACAGAGAAAAGAACCCACTACACTCTTCCAAATTCTTCATTGACCACTCACAGAAAGACCCCACACATCGAGTCCACAGGGGCAAAAGCAGACAAAAGAAGCAAGAAGCCTCTTCCGGCAACAAACTTTGCATACAATTACAACATATACCACAACTCATCATTGCAGTGCTCCAACTCAACTATTTCACTGTTGGTACATCACTTATTGAGCAATTTCGCGGTGCACCTATGGGCTCGCCCTGCAGCCCGGCCCTATGCAACATCGTGGTTGCCGTCGAAGAACAGTGTTGGCACCACACATACAAACAACTTTTCAAGAACCACAAGCATTTTCCAGACCACAACAAGCAGGATCAAGCTGTCTTTTTTGCTACCAGATACGTCGACAACCGCGTCCTTCTTTTACCCGCACAGCTGACCCGACTACCTCCTTTTGCACAGCTTACTGACGCATCTTTCTACAAGCCACCGGTTCAGCTTGAAACTGAACCGGCCAACATTTTCCTGGGTTTCGCCATAAACCCTCAGCACAGCAGCCTTACGCATCAATGCACTTTGCACAAGGCGGATATTTTACACCCACAGTCAGCCACCTCTGTTGCAACACTTCGCAGCAGTTTTCAGGCCCGCACACGCATGGTACGCAGAGTGACAACACCATGCAGCGAGGCCACATCAGCCATTCGAGCCATGCGCGATCTCTACATCGCTGCCGGCTATACTGATCAACAGCTGTAAGCAAAACACTGTGCCAAGTTGCCGTGCGTGTGTCCAGAGCCATGCAACTTTGCAACATGAGAGCCGCCTTGTATCAACACAGTGCTTCCCGCAGCCATTTACAGGGTTAACTGAGGCATCATCATGTATAAAAGTGCCATGACTGGCAGATTGCAGCCGAGCCACAAAGCGCTGAGCGGCCGTCCTCGGCCATCCATCTCCAAGCATAGCAGACGCCGCAACGAGCAACCTGCGGTTGGCAGCCACAATCCACAGCCGGCGCTTTTGCGCTCTCAGTTCCTACGTGTTGCAGAAGACGAAGATTTCCAAGATTACCAAGAGCAACACCAAGATCCGGAAGAACAGCAGGATGCAGCAGTGGCTGCACCGGCGACCCCGCCATTTCCACCTCCGCATCACCCTGATCCGGATTCATCGACTGAGATTATGGCAGCAATAACGCAGTTTCACAATTCGTTGCTTGAATCGAATGCCAAACTAGAGCGCCTGATACAACAGGCTACAACGGTGTTGACCACTCAACACGAGGCTACCACGGCGATCCTCGCCTCGTGCAAACAGCAGCTCGACGTACTCGACAGCCTCATCAGGCAAAACGCGCCTGATTGGTCGTGAATATGCTGCTAAGGTACGCTGGTATAAAAAGAGCCAGGTAGTGCACACTTCTCGCATTTCAACACATGTTGCTTTCAGACACACACCATAACTTTGCCTTCTGAAGTTTTTGCCTCAGAGTGACACCTATCGGAATCCCGACATCGAGCCATGAGCGAAGCATCTCTTCCGACAAACGCAGTGACTACAGATTCGCCACCCGTCGATGAGTCACGACGTGAAGCTCTCTCCGCGGCCCTCATGGAGATTTTGACACAGCATCGGGACTATGATTCCGAAACTGGAAGTGAACCTTCCACATTCAGTGACGAGGCTCTACGCGACCAATTAGCTGAGTTTATTCTGCAAACAACCCGGCGGATCACAGAGCTAAAGCAACGAGTGGAAAGACTCGAAGCTTCGCAACAATAGGTGATCAACCATGTTCATACCACCATCGGGTGCTTTGCAGAGGACGGTAAAAACAACGATAGTCGTTGTTGCCAACTGTGACAGTCAGTGCACTCACTTCACATATGTTTGGCATGCAGCGATTGATGCACCCTTTCCCGCAGCATTTTGCAAAACAACCAGTTGTGTTAGCACCATGGAACAACGCACCAGATCGCGATCTCCCACGGCATCACAATGGAGATGGCATTGGGCCACTAACGGCTCTTCATGGTGGCGCGAGTACTTTATCGCATCTCAAGAGTGGATACGAAAGCATGCGGAGCAACCTGATCAGCGTCCGACATCAACGCCTCCGACCCAAAAGGAGACAGTATCTACTACATCAACTCCTACATCCAACAAGATAAAGCGGTCAAGAACTCCGTGAGCAACATTGCTGAGTTGACAATTAGATGCACATTTGCTGCCCCGGCAGCCAACAACCACACAGCAAAGCTGTGCTGCGAACTCCATCATCCCTGATGAGGTTCAACATTAAGAGCATCATGTTGAAAGGTCATGCCGGTCGGCGAGGTTGCTCAATTGATGTCTCTGTGTACATCTCTCTCTCTCTTCTGAAGATCAGCGTATGCACATGCTTCAATGCAGTTGTGACTCCGCAGCCATTTCTCCGAACTACAGTTGTTGAAACATATTTAGGATCGCACACAGATGGACGAGGACGACGACAGCAGCCTATGGGGATCCGAAGAGATTGATGCCTTCCTGAGGAAGGATGACACCACCACATCCTCCCATGCAGTCAGTCACACACACAAGCAAAAAACAAAGCACACAACGAAGACAAAAAAGAAGAATGACAACAAAGACAAAAAGGACAAAACAGTCATGAAAACAAAGAAAACACGCAACATCTCACCAGCATCCCAATCCACAACACAGCAACGACGCCAACATCCACATACTACAAGACGAAAGAGGACACGCTCTTCGCATTCAACATCATCAGCGTCACCTACGGCAACGTCACACATGGCTGAGGACGCACACCGATCTCCATCGCGAGATCCTTGGTCTTCTGACTCGATTGCACCTTACGATATTGTGCATCCTACTATTCAGCACAAGCGGTCAAAAACCGCTTGTGCAAAAATGCTGGTACGTGCAGGTTTTAGGTGTAGATGCCATTTCAAGATTATGAGTGACTGTCCCAACAAACTCGCTGTTGGATCCTAATACTCAGGACGGATTAGGGCTGCAAGATCCGCTAAGCGTGACAAAAAGCCTGCGCATGCGAGTGTCAGCACGACACCACTTTGTTGTTTCGCCTAAGCACACAGCATGTCCATGTTGATTTGCATTCCTTGTTCAAGCGTTTGTCGGTTGGTAGCAGCAAAAATATGACAA
>CAJNDT010005972.1:201296-289131 GCA_905221615.1 Symbiodinium sp. CCMP2592
GGCTTCACGCAGGGCCTCGAGAAAGCTTGGGAAGACACGAGTTTAAGGCAGGTTGGCGCTGGCTCCCGGCGAAGTAGGCACTTACAAAGCATGCCAACGTCTGGCCTGCCGTCCGCGCTGCTGCGCTGGCTTTGGAAGTCTTGACGGCTCTTAGCCTTGTTGGTGAGCGAGTACTGCCGTGGCTCGAGGAGGCTGCTCACCGCAACGGCAGTGGACTGCAGGAAAGCACAGGAAGAAGCACGGCACGAAGAAGCGGGCCGAGCGGGCCTTCGGCAGCCCAAGGCACGAGCCAAGCCTACAAAAGTGGCACAAAGCACAGTTCCTGTCGCCGCTGGCTCGCTGCTGGCAAAGGCACCCACACAGTGGCTCCCAGCAGGAGACGGAAGCGCCCAGCAGACTCCAAAAAGTTCACAACAAAGCCCACTCCACCTGGCTGCCTTGACCAATGCGCGAAACTGCGCAACATAGCAGAGACTCTCCGGTGCTAATCTCAGTGCCGCGCACGAGGCCTCCCACTGCATACACCGTGGCCTCGAAACTCAGCGACACCTGAGCTCCCGCGCATACAGAAACTCACTTTGTTGTGTGGGATTGCCTGCAGCGCAGCCAGGGAAACGAAGAGGGCGCCCTCGGACTGCGTCTCAAGGCATTGCTCCTCCGTTTAAAGTCTCTTGAGAGACTGATCACAGTGGCTTTTGCCAGGTGCCTTCAGCAAGATGAGGTGGCCAACGGCCACGCACACATAGATCAGCGTGGCCACCTTACCGCTGCGCAGCGTAACCCGTCTGAGTCTAGTCGAAACCGGAAGAAGGCGCCAACGGGGCGGGCCCAGCCAGGATCTGCAAGGCCGCGGGCCTGGCGCAAGCATCAGTCTTGCACCCAAGCATAAAGTCATGTCATGGGGGTCGTAGAAGTCTGGGAGGCTGCGCCAGGGCTGCCGCGAGGGGAGTTTGCAGCACAGTACGGTTCTACTGGGAGGGCCTCATACACTTTGTGCGCGGGCAATCAAGCTGCAACCAGCATCTTCAACCAGCCACACAGTGGCCTCCTCGCTGTCCTGCTGCTCGATGTCCTTGTCAACCTGACAGAAACAAGACTCCTTCTTAAACTCTCCAGCATCCAAAAGGAACGGCCTCAACTTTGCCTTTCTCCCGGTTCTTCAGGGGGTCCTCGGAGCTGCACCTTCAGAGACAGAGTTGGCCAGAACGTCAAGGGCCTTTCAAAGGGTTTTGAGCTGGAGGCATCGACAGCTCCACGCCATCGGCCTCGCGCCGTGGGAGAGCCGCCCCGTCCATGGCTCCACAGCATCACGCGGAAGAGCTGATCCTGTGTTGCCTACAACTAAATGGATACGTTGCCGTGGTTTTCATCTGCCCTGTGCGGACGAGAAACGGACGGATGCTTTCGAAACAGTTGGCATCGACATCATGTGCGTGTGCGTGTGGGTGTGGGTGTGTGGGTGGGTGTGAACTCTGCTCACAGGCTGGCCGCAGTCTAGCACTTCATAGAGAAGAGCAGGGCGGAGAAGGGGAGTGCGGCTTGCCGGGTTAGCCGCAACTGCGCTGCATTTCTGCACGGCTCTCCAATTTCTCAGCCGAAACACAAGACGTCGGGCTGCCTATGGCACAGCCCGGGAAGTGAAACGACACCGGCAGGTCCCATGCAGCAGGCCAGAAGGCAGCAGAACACATGGAAGAGCCATATCAGCAACATCAGGAGTGCATCCGGTGACTGGCACACGGATCAGATGTCACAGATGTCTGAGACCAGCTGATTGTGGCTTTGCCGGTACAAGATCCTTCAGGCAGGGCAGTGGGCCGCTGCGAGAAAAACTTCTCGTCTACCCTTGAACGGTTTCTGAGACTCACGCGAAGACGCCAGAAAAGCGCTTCTTCGTATAACCGTCCGACTTAGATAGCTGCAGTCTTACTTTGATCGACACCTCTGTGCAAACCAAATATCTTACATACTCACTACATACAACGCCCTTAGCAGTTACTCAACACCCGACAGAAGCCGTGGTTGCCAACTTGTCCTCCTGGAGACCCTTAAAGCCACCACAACTATGGACACCTGCTTGACTGGTCATCATGTTCTGTTCTGACGGCTCTGAGGGGGTCACCGCTCATGCGAAGCCCAAGGGCCGGGACGACGAAACACGAAGCAGAAACGGTTACTGAACTGGTTGCATCACGCTACCGTCGCTGTCAGCGGCCCGAGCATATGCCCTGCTACTGCACAGGCTCTTGATTGGCCTCGTATGCTCAAGCTTCTGTAGCTACAAGCACATCCATTGGGATTAAGACACACCCTGTTCTGTTATATAATCCTGGGAACCTTCCAAATCCTTCCAAACTTAATTTGCAAAAAACTGTAAATACCAAAAACGGTGTAGACTAAGTGTAAATGTTCGGCAGGCCTGCCAGAGCCTCGGTAGAAAAATGTGTTAGAATTCTGAAATGTGAGAAAAACTCATCCAAAAGATGCAAGTGGAAGGGTTGAGCGAGTGCGGAGGTGTAAAGCAAAACTGCCACAGTCGTGCAAGAAAAACTGTGAACATAATGCAAACTCGTGGAACTTGCCGGGTGGGAAGTTTCCCTGGCGAAAACTCAGGATGCGCACTTGCTTTCACACGTTGCGCACACATGTTTCCTAAAGACGGCTGCATTCCTGAAAAATGTGGCAGCCCTTGGGAAAGTGTAGAATAGAATAATCCATTAAAATTCCCCAACAGCACAGTAGCTGTCATTGGGCTTACCGTTCAGGGTACCAGAAAAGCTGACAGAACCTTAGCCGGTTTTTCCCTGCCCGGTCGGGCATTAAACACAAGATTCTGATTCGAGCAGCTTATGGGTGGCTGCGTTTTCGGGTGCAGGTAAAGCATTGAGCTCCAGATTTGCTGAGACCAGGGCCAGATGCGTTTAGCAGGCCTCGGAAAATGCAATTGGGGTTGGTCGTTGGCTTCTGGGGCACGATTTCGGTTCGGGGAACGGGGCCGAGAGCACCAGCGAGCTGAAACAGGTTTGAATTATCAGAAAACAGGAGCAACACACCTTTTTCGGCAGGTGGTTGCCGCGACTCAAGGGCCCTACATGGCCCTACAAGTTTTGGGCCACAAGGGCAGCAGTCGTGCTGCACACTGTACACAGTCCGAAGACAAAACGGTCCCGTTTGACACTCCCAACTTCGTGTTGGCTTAAAGGCGCGTCGGGACGTTGAAAGAAAAGGTCAGCAAATTATCGCTTCCCCTGTGAGCCGAGCTGGGACCTCAAGGTCTCACAGTAAACAGGCAGCCGGTTGAACCGTAGCTGCAGGCGGGTACGTAGTGCAGAACGTGTCCGGGTGCACAGACGTCGAAGGTTGGTAGGAGGACTTATACTTCACTGGAGGCGTGCAACACACCAACACAGTGGTCTTCAAGCGTCAGACCTCGTCTGAGCCAGTTACGGAAAGTCTCGCGCCCACATGGCAGTTGTAGAACCCATTGCAGCGCATGTCTTGAGGGGCAATGGTTTCCTGAACAGCTCTGATCGTCAGACCAACGCGCCACTCCTCAGTGTTGAGGTTCGCAGCGATGGCCGTGTCAAACAGCGACGTGCAATCAGTCGTGAAGCAGTGGCGCGGTGTCTTGAAACCTCGCTGCAGGCTTCCGCCCTCACCCACGCCCTTGATCGAATGTGCTTCTTGCGCTACGACAAGGAAGGCTGTTTGGACTGTATAGCATTGGTGTACGTGGACGACTTTTAGTCGCCCATGCCGACCACTTTGACCTGACGGTGCTGACGCGCCTCTTCAAGTAGGGCAAAACCTCCTTCGACACCGACGTTGTAACCTTTGAAGGGAAGCAACTCCGGACAGTCAAAGAAAATGGCGTTTTTATCCTCCGCGTGACGCAATCGGAGTACATCCGTACTTTAAAGATCGCTCGCGGTTATAGTGTTTATTAAAGCTTATGTTCATATACTAGAGATTACTAACACTTGAGAAATGGTTAGCTAAGTGGTTAAGCAAGTATTTAGCTAGCCGATTAGCTAACTAGTTAGCTGTGTCGCTAAGTACTTAGCTAAGAAGTTAGCTAACTAGTTAGTAAGCATAAATAGTCCTTCGTATCAAACAGAAACATCGAAAGTTGATCATAAGATTAGCCTTTTAGAAGAAACATGGGCAGACAAATCAGGAAGCTCATACTTGAGTTGCAGTATAGGAAAGTATACAAAAGCCCATGGGCTCTTACAAGGTTTGAACATGTGGCACGGCATCGTGCTAATTGTGTAGAAGCATGTATAGTCATAGCACGCATTTTTTCCGAAATGCGGCGGCAGCTCTCGCGATCAGGGTCCGCATTCTTTCGGGATCCAAGCCCGAAGGCTGCCGTCAGCATTTTTGCTGTAAGCGGCAGCTCTCGCGATCAGGGTCTGCATTCCTTCGGGATCCAAGCCCGAAGGCTGCCGTCAGCATTTCTGCTATAAGCGACAGCAGCCATGATGTTTTCGGTCTCTACCAAGCTCGCAGCTTCCTGCTTCTGACAGATGCATGTACCATGCTTCCAGTCATGCTGCTGCATCTCGAGCACGTTGACCAACGAAAACATCTTGCCTCCAACCTCGGCATGGAAATAGACCTCTGCAAGCTCACAGCTTCTCATGATCACAACATCTCCCTTGTGACAGTGGCCGGCTGGAGCCAAGTGAGCTGCTGCACATGTGTAGACCTCCTCGTCGAGTGGCAAGACTTCGCGAAGGAAGCCTTTCAGCTGCTTGGACGGCTTGCATTTCTGGTGCAGCCTTGCGGCTGTGTCGAAGAGGTGCTCGTCCTGGTAGTCCGCCAAAGTCTGGCCCAGTGCCTCCACTAGCAAGGACTTGTCAAAGTGACTCGTGTTGTGCATGAGAGCACCGTGTCTCTTGATGTGTCTGTGCTTTCGTTCTTGAACCCAGCAAGAAGGTAAACAGCCGAATTTGGCTAAATGCCGAGGTAAGTGGAGTATCCAATGAAACTTAGGGTGGAAATCATCTTGCCACCCTGCATCTCGAGCACTGCACAAGAAGCCCTCGACAGCTGTTCTCAATCTTTGAGGTGTCGTCACCCCATGGGGCACAGCTTGAAGCAGCTCGAGCACATCTCTGAGGTGTATGCATACAGCGATTTCCATGGAGCAGATTCCCAAGGGTTGCAAGACATTTACCAAAAGGCACGTGAAGATGGGATACAATGCCAGGGCTTCGGAAGCTGTGCACTTGAAGGTCTCAGCGCTTTTGTTGGCTTCCTTCCTCTTCGCAGTAAACAATTTAGCCAGATTCTGCGATTTCGAACGAGGCAAAATCCACTGCTCCACATAATCAGCACAGATCTTGTAGAAGTCCTGGCCAAGGCCTTTCTCAGCAGCTTTCATAGTGAGCTGCATGCAAGTGTTCCTGCCAAGAGTCGGGGCTGGGCAGGCAGGAAGAAAATGATCATGCCAACAAGTGCAGTGCAGGAAAGGAAAAGAACTGGTATTTCGTATATATTGTTACATGCAAAACCAAGCATCCAAATGCCTTTGACGAAAAAGGCATGCATCCAGTCGTGAAGCCATTGGCTGACAGGCTTGGCGACAGTGCAGAGTTCCGGGTCAAAGATCAAGCTCTCAGGCTGATAAACGATGCCCACGGCCTGCTGCCACAAAGCAAAGTCGGTCTTCGTCAGCTCTTCATGTTTCTCCAACAGCTTCATGATGCTTCGGCTGAAATCCTCGTCGCTGTTCAGTTGCAGATCAGCCTCTTTGAAGCACTGATTCAGCAATCGAGCTTCTGCTAGCTCAATGCTATTGTTCGCCAGAATGTTTCGGCAAAGCAAGCAACACCGAGTACCTGCGTCCCCCTTTATCGAGAAAAGCAGCTTGTGTGCTGCTCCATCCTGTAGGAATGCAGCGAGCCTGAAAAACAGCCTTTCGGCTCTTCCACCATCAGGCCGCTTCAACAGCACTCCTGCTTCAGGGCTCGCATTGCCAGAGACGAAGATAGATTTCAGCAGCATGCCAGCCACTTGGCTCATACCACCAGGCAAATTGGACACCACAGTGGTTCTGACCAAGCACAGCGGCAGCCATGAGGCTTCTTTACTCAGGTTGATGGGGCCTAGCTCAAAAAATGATACATAGATTGCCCAGACTTTCCGGGATGCTTCAGGCGCCAACGGGTTTCCACAATTGATTTCGTCGGAGTAAAAGATTAGCCTGCAAGGAGCACGAGTGCTACTGCCATGGAGCAATCGTCTCCACTCAGCAGAGGCGAGCCACAGGGCTTGTAGCAACGAAAAAAAATTGACGAATATGAGAGTCTGTTCAGCACCATCCTTGTCCTGCACTGCCATGCTCTGAAGCAATGGACCATAAGCAGAATGCTGTTCGAGTGCATTCTCTGTCGCCTCCTTGACATGTTTTCTTCCATGCATTTCCGGTAGGCCAGACGATTCCACCGCTTGCAAAAGAGCAGACATGGCTGCAGCCGACATAGGCGGTAGCCTTCGTTTGAAAGCTTCCAGCTTCTGCAGCTTAGCTCCTCTGTCCATGGCCGCTGACACCACTCAAAAAGATACCCTGATTTAGCGAGTTTCGTGCATGGCTCATCACAATACTTCAAAAAAGAAATAAATGCACATATTTCCTATACGGTCTATATTCATTCCCTGCATAGTGCAGGCCTCCCATGGCAAAAAAAGATAGCATGCGAAAAAGCTTTGCAAAGCGAAGGTTTGAAGAACAAATCCTAAAGCCATACTGGGTTGTCCGAGTCTGACAGGCAGTGGGCTATACGAGTGCTGTGAAGCCTAAAGCCTCGAACCATGCACGAAATTTGCATAGTAGTCGAGACTGGCTGATAATGTTCCATGCAGTGTGAAAAGCTGCAGCCTTAAAACCCCTAAACCATGATAATGCTTCAGCTTGAAAAGCTGAAGCCTGACACAGCCGAAAACATGAAACTACCTTTTAGATTGTAGGTTTCAGGTTCTTGGTTTAGCCATTAATGGTTAAACCAAGAAAACAAGAAAATAACCCATATGCCAAAGCTTGAAACCCTAAAGTCGCAAAGTTGAAGCTTAAATGTTTGCATATAGCTTGCATGGTCAGCATGGCGCAATCCCTTCGTTTTCTGCTTCCCCCAGCACTGGCTTCACGGCCAATGATTCGGATAGCTCTCTTAAACACTTGAGCGAGACCATCCTCAACACCCAGCAAGCGCCATCTAAAGACATGCATCCATGTCCCATGGAACCTGCTATAGCCCGGAGGCTCCCCAGGAGTCTCATGCTTCGATGGCCAAATTGCACGAGCCTTCGGCCCTGCAGGGTAGCATCACTTGTCCCACAGCTTTGCTGCTGCTGCACGAGCTGATCTAGCATATTCTTTGCAAGCCTCATCGTCGCAGCCGCTTCGTCGGGCGATGTCTCTGCCCTTGTGGTAGTGCTTGTCCACGTAACTGTCTCTGCGAGCTTTTCTCTGTGCAGCCGTGGGCTTCTCAGCGATGTACCGTGGCAAGCTTGCAGCAGTGGGCTTCTTTCCACCCTCAGCCTGACCCTTGGCTTTGGACTTGCTCTTGGGCTTGCCCTGAGCCTTACTGGCTTTTGATGTCTTCTGCCCATTGCCCGCATTCGCTTTCTTGTCCTTCAAGGCCAGGAAAAGCTGCTCGTCAATCCCCGCACGGCCTGTCTTCTTCTCATCAGTCGTCTTCTCGGCCTGCTCCTCTTCCTCACTCTCCTCATCCTCAGCCGGAGGCTCATCCTCAGCCGGAGGCTCTTCCTCAGCCGGAGGCTCTTTGGGTGCTGGCGGCAACATCTTCAAAGCCTTAGCCTTCGGCTTCGGCTTGAACTGCTGTCCACCCGGCTGGTTCTGCTGGAAGACATTGGCCACCTGTGCGACAGCCTTCATCATGCCCATGAACTCCTGCATCCCAAATCCGGCCTGGCTTTGAGGAAAGCTGTGAAAGCCCGTAGGCTCGCTGTGAGAACAGCCCTTGAGCTCGGAAGAAGTGGCAGCAGGCTGCTGCAGCTCCATCATCTTCCTTTTCTTGCTCTGGGCGACATTCCTGTGGGAAGTTCTCACAGGGCACAGCTTGAGGATGTGAGGATAATTCTCTGGTCGCCGAGCCACTGGCTTCTCATCTGGGTAGGCCGCCTCGAAGAGGGCCCGGGGAAGTTTGGCAGGGCTGTCGGGGAACTTGACCAAATAGATGCTGTGATCAACTTGCTGCTCTTCCGAGTTCGCGAATGCCGTCTTGAGCTGACATGCAAGGTCGTGCATCTTGTCAGACGACGGAATGCTGTCCATGAAGCATGCCATCGTAGCGATCGAATGTTTCACGGTCGACTCTGCCAAGCTTCGGAACCCAAGGCTCTTGAGCCGTGCAATGGTGACCTGCTCCTTCGAGTACCAGGAAGCCTCCAAACTTGTCAAGACATCCCACTCGCTCTGGGTGAAGTAGTTGTACAAACACTTCAAATGCTGCGGCTTGAGCGACTGCAGTGTGGCAGGCTCCTGCTCCTCGCAAGCCTCGCCCATGAGCTGGTCCACTTTGCCGGCAATGGCTTCTTGCATGTCCTCCGGAAAAGAGCTCTCTTGAACTGCCCTGTGCAGCTCGAGAGCTCCTGCTGCATCCAAATGATGCAAGCTCTCTAAGCGAAACAAAATGGACTTCAACACCCCTTGCTGAAGGCCGCCGGTAGCCTTGCCCTTTCTATTGGCCAACAACTTCGCATTGTCCTTCATGTCTTGCACAACATCCTGCACAGACCACTCGGCCATCTCGGAAGGGCTTTTCAATGTGCTACGGCTACCGTTTGTCAGCTCGAGAGCTCTGCCAGCGGACATACTTACATGAATCAAATATACAGAAACATGTCAACATTATCTAAGAAGGAAACAACTGCTGGCATCAAAAAAGAGCCATGCCTCAAGATTGTGGTTTTTGCCTGCAGCAGCTGCTCAGGCACGAAATTTTATGGTCGACCAAGGGTTCGTGAATGCAAATGCTACATATATATATACACACACAGCATCTCTCTATGTACATACACATGCTTCTATATAGAGAAAGACACAGAGAGAGAGAGAGAGAGAGAGAGAGAGAGAGAGAAGAGAGAGAGAGAGAGAGAGCAGGTGCCGGGTGCTTTTCCCTGCTGTGTCGGTGTGGAGATGTTCGGCCGCACATGCTTCCCCCCAGGCAAGCTTCATTCTTGAAGCATGTCGTATGTCTCCTTTGTGTATAGTGCATGATCCTCGTATTTTTCGTCAAATGTGGATATACTGCATGTGAAAGAAACAAAATTTTCCTACATGTGCAGAAGTGCCGACCCCAGCCCAAGAGCTTTTGTATCTGAACAACACATAATTCTTGAAAGCTGCCGGCTCTATATAGGGCTTGAAGACAACCTAGGGATGGGCCACCAGGAAAGCCTTTTCCAGGTCTACTTTAGCCCCTGTATGATATTGCTTGGGAAGAATTAGAACGAACCATGCACTGCTCTTGTTTTGCCACACAGGAAGCAACTGCATCGTTCCCAGAGCCTGCACGTCGTGTGCTTTTGTGCAGGATCTGCCCAGCCAGCCATTCTCCACTGCAGAATGTAGAGCGGCCAGCAACCAACGGCTAGGTCTTTCCAGTGCTCCCCGGTGCCCAATTGGAAAAAAGCTTTTCGGCCGACTTCTGAGCACGACGGTTGAGCTGGCTAGCTTATCATCGACTATCTCTTGGACAACCAGCCCTATAGGCTCCAGGATCAGCACAACCGTTGAGCTGGCCAGCCCACCATGGACTATTTGGACCAAGTAGCCCATGGTGGGCTGGCCAGCTTGGTCCTTTCGCCTTTCTCCATTCTTCGCAGCCGCATGCAGAACCAGCCTCAGGCTCTACAAACAACACAACCGTTGAGCTGGCCAGCCAACGATGGACTACCTGCACCAGGTAGCCCATGGTGGGCTGGCCAGCTTGATGGCTTCGCCTTTGTCCATTTTTCGTAGCCGCAGCAACCAGCATATAGGCTCCAGGAGCCATAGCCAAATCCATTATCGCCTTGCACCGACTGGGCAACCGAGAAGGTGGTGAAGACGAATTTCGTCTTCACCACCTTCTTGGTTGCCCTCGGCTTGACCCGACAGCCTGACCAGCTCGCAAACAACAGCCCATAGGCTCCAGACCATTTGCAGTGCAGCCATGGAGCGAGGATCCGTAGAGCCGGCATGCATGCCACGGTTCCTAAGACTCCTGGGCTTATATAGGTTTGCTATATAGGCTTTGGGGTTCATGGTGTTCAACACTTATGAATTATATGAGGTTTAGGGGTGTCCGGGTTTCAGGGTTTACAGCTTAAAGGGTGCACGGTTTTGGTCAGCTTTGGGTTGCACAGCCATGCAACTTTCATGAATATCTAGCAGAGCAGCTTCGGCGACACTGAATGCTTCCAAGTTGACGGGTTGAATATTGTCCCGCAATCACGAGCCTCACGGCTTCCTTTCATGATGTCAGTGTGTGTGTACATATATATATATATATATATATACACGTGTATATATATATATATATATATATATATATTATGTTTGTATATTAATGTGCACGTACTCCTTCTTGTACTGGTGTGATGTGACGGAATGACTTGAATTGATTTGCTTTAGTTTCATTGAATCATTGATTGATGGCAGCGAAATCACGAGCCTCACGGCTTCTTTCCATCATGTCCATGCATATGTCTATATGTATATATGTATATATGTTTGTATGTATATATATATGTGTGTGTGTGCATGTGTATATATACATGTATATACGTATCTGTATATGTATATACATATATATATGTATGTATGTATATTGATGTACACATATTCTTTCCTAGACTGATGCTTGAACTGTTTTGCTTTCAATTGATTGAATCAATGATTGATGGCAAACCCAGCAGCCATGAACTTTAAAGCCTTAGACTGATTGTGCTTGAAGAAACAGCTCTCTTCCTGTTTATGTATTGCTATATGTATATATATATATATATATATGTATATGCTTCCATATGCATACAGACACACACACATATGTATATAAATATGTATAATATATATATATATATATATATATATATTTATATATGCAGGACCGCAAGGGCTATCCACGAAATCCAGAATCTGAATTATAGATTTTTTTTTTACTAAAAAAAATCAGAATCTGAATTATTGGTGCTTGTTGCTTCCTTTTGTGTTGCCTTCCCAAAAAATAATTATTCTGGAATCCCGGTTACAACCAAGCAAACGGCTTCAAGGCTTCAATCTAGCCCAAGGGCTTTTCCAAAAACTAAGCACCCCCTGTAGGACAAGGCTTGGTTGCAATGTGAAACCACCCATGCACTTCTCTTGTTTTGGCACACACGAAGCAGGTGGTCTGTGCAGTAGTGAAGTGAAGCAAAGTCGCCGTGCTTTCCCCGCCGGACAGCAACAGCTGCTATGCTCTTTACAAGCCCTTGGGCTAGACAATCCTTAGAAAGTTTATTTATTGGTTTAAGGAAGACGGCTTGGCGACGAAAGTGCACACTAGAAGGCATTATGTTTGCGAAGTCGCAAAACAAACAACAGCAACCCAACTTGCCCAACAGTAGCCCGAAAGCTGTTGTGAAACGGCGACTCGCAAACGTGGTTTAGCTTGGACATGGCTACCTGAGGAGTTTTGGGTTTCGCCTGGAGACTATAAGCTTTAGCCCTGAGGCTTCTCTGGTGAGGCTGTTAATTAAGTTTCTGAATTATTGATACATATTTTTGAGAAGCAATTCAGATTCTGAATTGGTTATGGTATCCGTAATTCAGAAACTTAATTCTTGGGTTTATTTTTTAAGATACAATTAAAATCCTGAATTATGGATGGCTACTGGCTTCTTTAGAACAATACAAGGGTTTAGTAGGACAGGTTGCACCACAGCCCTAAGGCTTCTCCTCAGGTCCATGTCTGGCGACGAGCAGGGTCCTGGGATTGGTAATAGTAATGCCAATCCCAGCCGTATCGCTCGAGAGCATTTCGGTGAAGATCCAAGCACTGACAGAACTCAGGAGTGTCGTTGTACCTGAATGTATTCATGGTTTAGGATTGTAGTCAATGAAAGTTTTATTGTCGGGAGAGCAAAGGAGCTTACAGGTTTCAGGGTTCAAAGGTTTGTAGATTCATGGTTGAAGGGTTGAAATCTAAGGTTTGGGGTGTGGGGTGGAGTTGTAGTGTAAGGTTCTCGATGCAGAAAAATTGTTTCAAGCTTTGAAGCTGCAAAAATTCAGAAACTGAATGTATTATTAAAAAAAAATACAAACAGTTCAGAATCTCAATTGCTGTTCCATCACAGCTGCACGTCGATCAGCCGCTTGGCTTCTTCGCGATCGCCTTTCAGCACTTGGCCAGCCAGAGCCACACACTTGTTCATCCACCTGAGATGTGCAACCCAAGCCCGACAGCTTCTATATGTGTAAACAACCATTGTAGCCGATTGGCTCTTTAATCGAAACAAATTATTTACCCATGCCTTGTCTTCCTTAACTACCTACCTACCTACCACCCTATACCTCTAATCTATAGTTACCGAGATATATACTTAAAGATATATAAGGGAGCTACACCTGCCTATATCATATATATATATATGTATATATACATACATATCTATGCATGTATGTATATAAACAACAGGTATGCATGTGCATATACATATATAGCAACATACATATAAGCATGCTTTAGCAATGTGGAGATGTGTACATATATATACATATATGTGTATATATCTGTGTGTGTTTATATACCCAGCCATGTTCTAGACACCCATTTATTATCTATGTCTGTATGTGTGTATCTATTGTCTATCTGTGGACAGACCTCTTTATCTATAGATCTACTTTTGCATATCACTATCTATGTCTTCATATCCACCCAAACCTCTCGATTTACACATATCGACCCTGTCGCTTGAGTTATCTCGAGCACAGAGAAGATCATGCTTCGCTTAAGAAGCCCGAAGGCTAGTTGCCCGAAGGCTGAACAATAGACACATGCTTTGCCTAAGAAGCCCGGACACTTTTTTAAGAAGCCCGAAGGCTATGTGTAAGCCAAGGAGCCCGGTCTTCAAATAGCCAGAGACATCGCCACGGTCAGTATAAAGCGGAGCTCTTCCTGCTTTTGCTTTTGCATCCGCTGACTGCTGTGGTGGCTGTGCAGGCATGCTCTTTGCTGCTGTTCCTGGTGGCTCTGCCTCTGCCAGCTCTGCAGCTTCTGGTTGCAAGGTCTCTGTTGGAGGTGGCCCTGGTGCTGTTGCTGCTGCTGCTGCTTTTGCTGCTGCTGCTGCTGCAGGAACCTCCTCTGCCGGAGCTGCTTCAGCTGGAACTGCTTTAGCTTTTGCAGCCTCTTCTGCTGGAGCTGCTTCAGCCGGACCTGCTTCTGCTGGAGCTTCTGGCGGAGCTGTTTCTGCTTTAGCTTTTGCTTCTGCAGCGAACTGATCCAGCAGGTGTTGGGGTGGACCCTTCACCCGAGGGAGAGCCACCTCATCGCCCAGGAAAACTCTGCCAGAACTCAGCCCGGAGGCTCCTCCACCAGACAGCCCGGAGGCTCCTCCACCAGATTTTGCTGGAGGCGGTCCTTTCGGCGGCGGAGGAGGAGGCAGCACAGGCGGTGGAGCAGGCACTACAGGTGGGCCCTTCGCTGCTGGGGAGCCCGCAGGCTTAGGCAGCACCGAGCCCGAAGGCGAGCCCGAAGGCTTCTCCACCCTGGCCTTCTTCACGGAGCTCTCGTCGCCACTCAAAGCGGGGAGTTCAACGATCTCAAAGAGAGCCTGGTTCCTTTCCTCGAGGCGAGTGACGTCCTTCAGAGCTTTCTCCAGCAGCTGGAAAGTCGTGCCTCGCCAGCTTTGCTCCAGTTCCACCTGGGCCTTCAAGTTGGCGATCTCGAAGTCCCTCTGCACGATCTGCTGGATGAGGTCTTGCATCGTCCTCAACTGTTTAATTACACAGCCCGAAGGCTTCTCCCAGAAAAAACAGCCCGAAGGCTTCCATCGAATGAACTTATATGATTTCTATTAGGCTTCAAGTAAATCAAGCCCAGGCACACGGTGTCTCTGCTGAGCTCAGGGTTCCAGCGGTCCAGGATGTCAGGGCTTACACCAGGAGCTTTTGCAGCTGCATGCTGAGCATCTGCACCACTAGGACCGCCGCTGCCAGTTGCCATGGCAGCTCGAGAGCTCGAGAGCTCTGGCTGCTGTGCTGTTGTTGCTGTTGCTCTGCTGTTGCTGTGCTGTTGCCCGGCTGGTGCTCTGCGGCTGCTGTGCTGCATGCTGCATCCTGCATCCTCTGTCGAGCACATGTGCTAACCGGCGGCACACATACATTCTGCTCCGAGGCACACATGCAGGCGCCTATGCACAGCCCTCGTGTCAGCTCACATGTGCACATGCCCTCGTGTCGGCTCACATGCACTGCTGGCCCACATCTGCAAGCCCGAAAGCTTCTGAAACAAATCTCGTGTCATGTCTACAGACAGACCCTGTACACCCTGAAGCCCAAACCCGATGCTGTTGCTTAACATACAGACATGAGCCCGAAGGCTTGGATCCCCGCTTCAGGGTAGAGGCTCGTTCCAGGATTCGAGATTTAGGCTTGGTCTTGGGTTGTGGCCACAAGCTTCCAGGTTTAGGGTTTTCTTCTTGAAAGCTAATAAGCCCGAAGGCTCCTCAGAAAACCTGGGGTAGTCATCAGTGCAGATATATATAGATAATATAAAGGTTTTGGGTCGGTCGGGGGTTCCTGTGGGTTTTGGTCTGCTGGCTGCAGGTGTATATACAATCTCGTTTTGAAAGCCAAGCCCGAAGGCTGCTGCTAAAACCTTGGACTGCAGAAACTCACCAATGCTTTTATAGGCATTAGGGTTGCGGGAATAGGGTTTCGGAATGTGTGAGCCCGAAAGCTTTGCATTCGTTGAGGTTCTCTTGAGGCTTATATCCTGTATATTGTCTAAACCCTAAAGCGTAAAACCCTAACCCCTATAAACCTTAAACCCTATACAAACCCGCACAGTCGTATAGGCATCAGCATGCTGCTGGAAACAACATATCTACTGTTGCCTAAAGCATGTTGGACTACTTTTTTTTTGACCTCGAAGTGCAAAATTTGCAAGGCTTGCCGGCCCAAAAGCCCAGGGTAAAATATACACATAGCAAAAGCTGTACAGATGATCTAAAGTCCAAGCACTGCCTTCGCAGAAGGGACGGAAAGAAAAAGCCCAGAGGCTGCAGCCCTGCATTGATCGAAGCAGCAAAGTCCAGCCACTGCATCTGCAGAAAGGACAAAACAGCAAGGAGCCAGAGGCTGCAGCACCCGAACTGTGCACTTAGTCCTCCGCATTCTCTGAGTCTTCGCTGGGTTGGTTCTTCTTGTCCTTCTTGAACTTGCCACTGCGGACATAGCTGCGAGTCGCCGCCTGGAACTCGAAGGGCTCACTGGTGAGGTAAGAGAAGACCACGTCCAAAGCCTCTGGCTCCAGCAACACCTGAACATCCTCAGACTTCTTGGTGCATGCCCTTACACAGACTGTGCGGCCGTCACCTATATTGATGTCCACGTGCTCCTTCTCCTGCTCAGCCTGCTGGCTCGCCTTCCGCTTCTTCGAACTCGAGCTCGAAAGCTGCTGATCGCTTCCGAACAAGTCGTCAGACTGTGGAAGCAGCTTCAGCATCTTGTTCCGCTCTGCCTGCAGCCATGACAAGCCCTTGCAAGCCCGGAGGCTGGGATTCTTGGTGGATCCCGGTGCACCGAGCAGGCTGCAGAGGCCGTAGCAAGTAGGTCGCAATTGCAACCAGCGGTCTTCGTGCACGAAGGAGCTTGGAACCACCCACTTTCGGCCAGTCTTCTCAAAGGACAATGCATACTGCCTCTCCACACTCACCATGACTGCGACTCAACCCGAAGGCAAAACTCAAAAGCAGGAGGACCTCAGCCGCACAGCTTTTATGGTTTCACACAGAGGCTCGTTTTCAGCTTTACTCATGCAGATGCACCTGCTGTAACTTTTCTTTTCTCTTCCCCTCGGCGCCGGTGTTTCTTGAGATCCCAGCTGAGAAAGCTTCTGCAGGGCTGCAAAGCTTAAGAGCTGATCAACACATAAATTGATGTATAGGCATTCGGCTTGATTAGAACTGCTATGCTGCACAACATTGCGAATGCGAGCCTGCAGGGCGAAAATTTTGTTCAGACTGCAGAGCCAGAGGCTAATCAAGCATGTGCAGTCCGCTTGAGGCGAAAAGGTTGATTAAACGATTTGGATTGCAGAGCTATAGAACTGATGTACTCAGACATGAAATATCTGCAATCTTCTTCAACCGACAAGGTTACCCATACGATTGCGACTGCATAGACAGAAGCTTTCTACTCAGCTCCTGCAACATCTGCAGCCCCTTCGAGGGCTCTTCACTTCTTGGCCTTCTTCGCAGGTCGACTATTCTGCTCCTCCTCTTCCTCCAGCTCCATGGTGAGGAGGGTGTGCTTCTCCATCGGCACGGAGTTCTGGAGCACGACGATCATGTTGTTCTTGCCCACTTGCCACTCGTGCTCCTCCATGCAGCATGGATCCTGCGACCCTGCTGTTTGGCCCCTCTGCACCCACCAGTAAGCACACGTGCTCCCAGTGTCTGGCTTCGCCAAGCCGTCACCCTTTCGATAAATGGCGGGTGGAAGGATATAGAAATCCGTCCCTCCGAACTTGAAGAAGCCGTATGGCTTTTTCTTATCGGGCTCCTTTTGAACCAGCTTGTGGGGCGAATCTGTCGAGGGAACCAGCATGAGGCCGCCTTTGGGAATCTTCACAGAAGTGTAAGCTTTTTTGCCTGCGCCATCCAAGCAAATGTAGTTCCACAACTTCTCGTACTTCTCCGCCTGTTTCAGCAAATAAACCCAGGCAGCGGCTTGCATGGCCTCCATAGCAAACAGGTGCTGCACATCCCTGTTCTTGCAGATTGTAGCCGGCAAGAGCTCGGGAGCTGATTGCTTCGTGGCCTTGAGGAGCTTGACCGCCTTCACCGTCGGGATGTCCCTGCTCTCCGCCTCGAAGAGATCGCAAAGCTCTAGAGACAAAGTGGCCGATGACATAGCTACGAGCTTCCACATCCTGTCCTCCATGATGTAGTGCATGCCAAGTTCCAGCTTGATTTGCTGCATCGCTTGGTAGAGGGGGTCGTAGTTCTCGCTCAAGCTAGCCACACTGGCTCCTGCATTTTTTTTCTGCTGTAGCGGTGACAAGGCAGCAGCCACCCCAGCCATTTGGTCATCGAAGAGTGCCCGGATCTCCGCAAGGGACTTGTACGTCTTGGCCTCTCGGCCCATCTTCCTCAAATGTTGACCAATCTAGAGGTCTCTCTCTTTAGGCTATAGGGGTCGTCAGATGTTTTGAGAATGCCAGCATGCACAACAAACCAAGAAATCAAACGAATCAAGCGACTCTTTCTGGAGCACATGGAGTGCCATGCGAATGCAGCACTTGCCGAAGGTGCGGACCGAGTCCAAGCTCGGAAGCTGCTTCTCTGCCACTCGCCAGCACTCGTAGAGCTGCTGCTCCATCTCATTCACCTTCGGCTGAAATTTGGCGCTTTTCATTTTGGTCCAGTCAGCCTGGACGATCAGCTTCGCATAGCCGTCAACCATCTTGTGCCCAGGAGCTGCATAGTTGGTCGCTAGCATGGCCAGCCGAACCATTGGCATTGCCGCATTGCCAGCGAAAGTGCCTCTGCCTGCGGCCATGGCCCAAAAATCTTCTCCCAGATTACAGTTGCCTCCATGCTCTCGGCTAAACGGCGAAAGGAACTGGGTGAGAAACTTTCCGCCGTCGCTGAACTTTTCGAGCCATCGGCACAAAAACGGAGAGTATTGCATCAATGTCGTCCCAACAGGCACCACCTCGGAGGCGACGGCCTCAACATCGATCTCCTTGCCCTCAGCGATCTGCTTCTGCATGATCTCCTGCATATGAAGCATGCTCTCTACTTCCATCGTCGCCGTGAAAGCTGAGTTGGAGCTGTTCATTGCCTTTTCGGCCAATGAAGGCAGCTGCGGAAAGGCGGACTCAGCCCGAGAGCTAATCACCAGCCAAGTCCACCCTTCGGAGAGCATCTCATTCAGATGGCTATCTCTGCCCAGGGCCTCCCTGTTCAGTCGGCCTGTCTGGTCGGCGAGAGACAGCACGGGTGTCTGGCAGCTGCAGAGGACGGCCTTCACAAACTGAGTTGTGTGCCCGCAACTCACGGACAAGTATCTTTCTGCACCCTGCAGCGGCGCCAAGAGCCCGGAGGCTTGCTCCACCAACTTACGGTTGAACTCCAGCTGTTCAGCCAGTCGGCTCGGCTCGTGGCTGATCTCGAAACCTCATGCAGCAAATGGGCAGATACACCGCTTTGTCATACTTGCAAACAACAAACTCAGAGCAGCCAAGCAACAGACAGCTGAATGGAGGAATTTCATGTCGAAGCCGCTTTTGGCCAGGGCTTCGCCTTTCAGGTGGCACCCATGTCCACTGACACCGAGACCGCCCCTGTTGTGGTTGTGGACCAGCATGCTGCTCGCTTGCAACTTCGCCCGCCATGCCAGTCCACCCTCGACCAACTTGTCAGCTACTCGCTGCCACCGGCTGAGTAGCGGGACGGATGTGTCATCGAGCACAGCCTGCACGGCTTTTTGCAGCTCGGGAGTGACGTCCATGATGCTTCCGGAAGTGAAGCTTTGCACGGTTGCTAAAGGCGGCAGGAGTTTTTTGTGCTTGCGAAAAGGTTCTGCATGGTCCAGGAGTACTGGAGCAGTCCTGCTGGAAGTGTACTATATAGAAACATGATATAGTGCATGGCGAATGTCCTTACCTGCTGTTTTTCTCTCTGGCCCCGAACTTAAGGGCCGTACTGCCATCCTGCAAGCCGTCGGCTCTGCAAAACTTCGAGAATGCACACATGCCCAATCGCAGATACCAGCTGTGCCAGAATGTGCTGCTGCACTTGCGATCACCATTCTCCATGCAACAGCAGCAACAAATATGCATGGTACATGGACAGCCTTCAGGCTCGCACCTACACTAAACAGCCAGACGGCTTGACTACAGATCATGCATATCATGACAGCCAGATGGCTGCTCCTGAAATTGAGCCACCGGGATGTCGCAATTGGCAACATGTCCGAATGCTTTGCCATGTCCTCGGAGTTACATCTCCATTTCTGTCAACTTCCTGCATCCAACAACTCAAATCCTCGATCTGGAGCCTTGGAATTTCCTTGAGACAAGTTGCAAGCTGCAGGGTTGTTAGATGCAACTGAAGGGCGTTTGGAATTCAAAAACAGCCGCATGGCTTTCACAAAACCAGAAATCGCCATGTTCGCCTACTGTAGAATCTAGTGAGCATGGCATGAAAACGTGTGTCCGAAACAACGCACGGGTAGTTAGCTAAATACTTAAATCCGGATATGCTAACTAGTTAGTAGCCCTTCTAGGACTTAGCTAAACAGTTGTTAAGTTTGCCTAAACCATTACTTAATCATTTGGCTAAATGCAGGTAAGCAGTTAGTTTCTTGGGTAAATCTTAGTAGCACTTCAGTGGGTTAGATAAACAAATACACAACTTTCATAAGTAACATAAGTATTAAAGTTGTTTAGCAATAGTTAAAACGACTTATATTCATTTATACATACTTAATAACAGGATATATCCTCTTGCTAAACAGATACAGCTCTTTATTAAATACATATATGTTTCGTAAAGAACATAACCGCGAGCGATCTTTAAAGTACCCTTGCCCCTGGGAAGGTGACTCGCCAACGAGGCCGTGAGGACCGGAAGCTCACAGAAGCTGAGCACTCGGAGTTCCGCTCCGTCGGAGCACTCCAGTGGCTCGTGGGACAGACGCGTCCTGACGGTGCTGCTACGGTATCTTTAATGAACCGCGGCAACGACTCCACCCTCAGCGAGCTCAAGCAGCTTTACGCCCTGTCTGAGTACTTCCTTCGTACACACGGCGATGGGTTGGTTTTCCACGGGATCCCCATCAACGAGCAGAGCATGGGCTACTGCCCAGGAGTACAAAAGTGAAAGTTTAAACCCTTAAACCAGTGTTCTTGTTACAACCACGGCGCGAGCTTGGATTCTTTTCTCACTTGCTGCTCCGCTATCGGGCTGTCTTGAGCCTACGTTTGACCTGCGGTGAAACACTGGATTCCTGTATGTAAATGGGCATGAGGGAAAATTGAACTATCTGCTACGCCCTCATCACGTACACAGCTTTGTCGTGTCACGTGATCCTTGTGAAACTTTTCCTACTTCTACCACAGTTTTCGCATGCTCCTGTGAGCTTCATCTTCTCTTCTCGCACGCTTCTTTGAGCACTTGTTGAACATCTTTATCCTTTTCTTCCTTTGGTCTTCATCCTCAATCTTCAGATGTCCTATAGCAGATTTGCGAATTTCCATTCTACACACGATTGGCATGGACTCACTCGGAAACTAAGTCACTGCTACAATGCGCACTCACTTTTTCCTTCACGTCGCTTTTCGCGATGTAGTCCATTCTTGCACTTCGGCAATCTGGAAACTTCTGTCGGACTTTCTTTCACCAGTCCATTCTTGGCTTTTCAGCCTTGTAGACATTGACTTTTGAAACATTCGTGGTGCTCGTAGTGCTTTGACGTTGCCGTGGGACTTTCGTCCACGTGGCTTTTGCTTTTGTCGTTGCCGTGGGATCTTTCCATCCTCGTGGCTTTTCTCTCAAGCTTCTAAAGCTTTCTTGGTGAAACGTTTTGCCTTGGGCACTTTCGCCCTCACGCTTGTTGCTGGGCTGATTTCCAACCCTCACTTCTTTTCTGCTGGGCGTCAGCAACGCCCTCACGGTTCCTTTGCTCTTGCTTTAAACCGTTGTTACATGTCACCTAGCCCCAAGGGCCCTTGGGTTGCTGCCTCTGTGCTATCCGGCGTTCCCGGACTAGCGGGTCTTGTCATTGTAGCACTTACGGCTTGGACTCGACGCCTGAGCCTTGACCTGTCTTCATCACTATTGTCGCTACGTGATCTGAACCTTAATCCATCACTTGTGTGTCCTCGCTGACGAAGTCTTGACCTTTCTTCGATCAATGTATCAAGACCTTGATCTTCCTCTTGTTGCAACTCTTCAAGTAGTGTCGGGCCAAGTTCTTCGGCTGCTTGTCGGCTTCCTGCGAGGTATGCCTCGTAAGTTAGGCGTGCTGCCCCTTCTAGCTCTTGCTGGCCCATAGTGTCCAGTGCATTCCTTCTTTCAGCAACCGTCATGCTATGCCACTGTTCTGCCGTAATTTCATCCGGCCTTTCATATAGCACATTTCTCACTGGCTGTTGAGTTTCTTCTTCTTCGTGGTACTCTTGTTCTCCTTCACTCTCGTTGGTGTCGTACCACTGCCGCCAAACACTTTCCGCGTGATCGCGAACGCACTCCACGCAACTATGATTTGTGTGGTTCCTTTTGTTGCGCGCGCAACGGCTTTCATTGCACCAAGTGCACATTGCGGTGCACACTTCTGTATTCTGCCGTCTTGTCGAACTTGAAGGTCTTTCACCGCGGCTTTCTCTGTCCTCTGGGTGGCATACCCAGCATGACCTGCATCCTTTATCTCTTGCAGTTTCGATAGACATTTCTTGTGTAGCCGGCGGTGGGCTCCACCATTTGCAAGACCGTTTATGATACACATGTCTTGTGGTGTAAACGTAGACTGGCTCACCAGTGTTCTTGAATTTCAACTTGTTGTACAAGCTCTTACACCCCTTCATCACTTGTTGGATGAGGAAGATTACTCCCATAACACTTAACGTGATCATCAGGATGTCCATCGCTTCCTCCATCCTTCTGCTTGTGTCTTCAACTCCTTGGTTCCCTTCGCTGTGGGCCGAAATGCCTGCGGTTACGGTTATTCCATGGATGCACAACATCCATACAACGGTACCCACATAAGCTCCTGAACTTTTCTTGTTGATCATTCTTCCTTTTTCTTTTCTTTCTTTTGGCTTTTCTTTTTCTTCTTCCATTGGCTTCTCTTCTTCCTGAGGCTTCTCTTCTTCCTGAGGCTTCTCTTCTTCTGCCTTCTCCGCAACTCTATCTGCTTCTGCTCGTACCTCTGCTCTTCCTTCCTTGGCTGCTGCTTTCATCTCTTCCAGCTGCTGCAGCTTTTCATCCATGATCTCTCCTTGTTCTCTTATCTTTTCCTGGATGTCTTCAGGTATCCGAACAGTTCTTTGCTCCAACGCTGCGAAGTTAGCTTCCTTCGACTTCTTCAACCTTTCAGCCTCTTCTGCCAATTCTTCTGCTGTTTTCTTGAACGTCTCCAAGTCTTCTTCCTTCTTTTCTTCAGGTGCTTCTTCTTCATCGTCCTTTTCTGCTGACTCGCTTTCTTTGGACTCATCGGACTCTGGATCCGACGCTGCTTCACTTTCTTCCTTTTTCTCTGACTGCTCTTCTTTCTTCTTGTCAACTGACTTGACTTCATACTGCTGATTAAGAGCTTGCACCTCCTTCCAGAGGTCATCGGCTGTTGGCCTTTTCGACCGTTCTGTTTTGAGCACTTTTTCGAGGTAAGTGGTAGCCTCGATGCTTCTGCTGCACTCCATGATCATATACTTGACTGCTTCATCGTCTGCCATTGCTCTTGTCCTATCTTCTTCTTTTTCTTCTTCTTTCAGGACTTCTTTCTTGAGCAAAATGGCTGCGCTTGCAACTTTATGCATAATCGCTGATATGAACATGCACAACAGTATGCAGACTACACTTGCTCTTCCCAGTCCTTGTTCACCTTCTTCACCGAATCTTCTTGCTTCAGCCAACGATAACAACACTGCGGTCGTAACCGTCTGGATAATCCTTGTAATCATCCTTTCATCGAATCTTGGAACACTTCTTGCTCTTGTCCTTCTCACTTCAGCTTCTTGTGCTTCTTGATCACTTGGTGTCAAAAATTCACCTGTGTATCCTAAGCTTAGCATGTACTTGCGTATCTTCTCTCGTGTCAGGGATTTGGTCCCCAAGTCTGAGGGATTGTCCTTACCTGCTATCGCCTTTATGATAAGCTTCGGAATTCTTTGGATCCATAAAAGGTCTACTTGTAAATGGCGTGCTCTTCCTAAGCCTTTTCTTGAGATCAACTGTCTTGAGCTTGACGAATCACTGTATAACATCAGTCTTGGCTCAACTCCTAGGATTCTTGTCAGTAATCCTTTCAGGAATACACCTTCGCTTAAGATTGATGTCGCTGCGATTGTCTCAGCTTCGCAAGATGACAATGCTACGCTTTTCTGCCTCTTGCTTTGGAAATGAATCAGGTTTCCATTCACCATGATCACTCCGCATGAAACACTTTGCCTTGACTCTCGATCTGCTGCCCAATCACTGTCGCTTATCACTTCTATGAGCGCGGGAACTTTGTAGTTGTCCCTCTCGTCGTTTCCTTCATTGCTTCTGTTCTTCACTTCGAGGAAACTTTTTCCGGGATAACTTCCTTGGTGTACCAACGCTAGCTCTGGTGATCCCTTGAGATACTTTCCAACGTACCTTAGCAGTTCCATGTCTGCTTCAACGGGTGATGCGAGCTTTGTTGACAGCTTCTTCAAGACATACATGATATCTGGCCTCTCGGGCGCGAGATATAGTAGGATCCCTACTCCTTTTCTGAACGTGTGGTGATCCTCTGTACTCAGCGGTTCCATTCCACCTTCTTTTGTTTGAAACGATCTTCCATTGTCCGCTGGACACGGTAGCTTCTTCGGATATGCTCCTTCCAACTTGAGCACTTCTACCAGTCCTTCGATGTACTTTGAGTTCATCGTGATCTCTACGTTTCCATTTCCCATTGACTTGAAACTTCTTTTCAGGAAACTCATCGATCCTTCATTCTCATCCATTGGTCCTTCAACTTTGATCTTCAATCCTTTGCTTCTTAGGAATTCGACCAACTTCTTGAATTCTTCTTTTGATGCGTACAGCTCCATGTCATCTACATGACTCAGCACGATTATTCCGAATCCTTCTTTGTCTGGCATTCTTGAGAATAGTGCCGGGAGTCCACTATCACTTGTCAACCCGTACTCCTCCAGGTAACTTTTCAACTTCCCGAACCAAGCTGCACTTCCGATTCGTTGACCGGGCAACGTGAATCCCAGTTCATAGTATTCTCCATCGACTTCAACCACTGTTGGTTCTTCTTGTTCCACCATCAGGTAAGCATCTCCCACATCAATGCTTCCAAGTGTATATCCTTCTGAAGACGCGAACAGGGCTGATAGTAGCTTCACTGTGCTCGCTACACCGGTTGGCGAAAACAAACTTGCAATATCTGTATCACCTAACCACTTGAACTCTCTTGCTACCAATCGTCCTCTTCTTCTCCACTCTTTGTCCCTGTGCCTCCAGTCATACACTATCTTTGTCGACAGAAACTTGTACTTTGAGATGTCTGTTCCTTCTGGCAACTTGTTCAGCACTTTCATCTTCTCAAGTCTTTCCAACTCGTGCTTCTTGGATACTCCTTCGACTTTCTCCATCTCTTCATCTGCTAACTTTGGTGGTCCGCTTTCAAAATCATTCGCCATTTTGGCATGTCTTCTGGTATCTCTTCCTCACCATCTGATTCTTGCCATTCTTCTTCTTCATCAAATTCAGCTTCCATCTCTTCAAACTCTTCTAACTCGACTTCTTCATCATCGTGATACTGCGGAAGTTCCTTTCTTAGGAATGGTTCTATCTTCTTCACGCTTCTCATGTCGATCACTCTTCTTACTGAACTTGATGCATCTCCGACGGCGATAAATTTTTCTGGTCTCTCTTCAGCTTCCGTCGGTCCTTCATCCACTTTCTGTCTCACCGCTTCTGGCTGCTCGCCTTTTTCAAGGTTCCTCTTTGGCGATGCTGGCGGTGGATTTTCTCCTGTAATCAGCTCATCAGATTCATCACTTCTTTCACTTCTTCTTCTTGTGACTCCTTTTCCACGACTGCTTGAGCTGCTGCTTGTTGATCCAACATGTCCTTCACCTGGATCTTCGCCCATGTCTTGTTCAGTCTCGCTTGGCGGATCTGATGCCACTTCTTGGCTTGGGCTGTAGTCCTTCAATTCATCTTCTTGTTCCTGGATTCTTTCTCTTCTGGGAACAATCTCCCACTTGTCACCAATTGCCATCTCGATTCCACTGTGCGGTGGCAATCTCTTCGTTGTTTTTCTTCCTACAAGTGTGTCTTGTGTGTAGTTCCACGGTGTTCCTGTTGCTTCTGCTAGCACTTCAACATCATACAGTGGCGTACACTGTCTTATCGTTCTGCTCTTGATGATTCCTTGTCTTGTGCTTATCAGATTCAGGTTGTTCACCGAGTCTTTTCCAACGAAGATTCCTTTTCTCCATGCTTCTCCCTTTTCCTTGACGTTTGGTACTGGGCTTTGCCAATACAACGCTTCCCCATGGTGCTAATGTTCCTTTGTACTCTCTGTCGAATAGCACTTCAAAAGGTGTCGATCCTTTCTTCACAACAAACCTATTCAGCAGGAATGCTGCATGTCTTGCTGCCCATGGATATAGCGTACTTTCCGAAGTAATCTTCACTTTCGCTTGCGATTCAACTCCATACACCAATCAATGTCTTGGATAAGTTCCGAACTGTTTGAACCCATCTTTCAACTTGCAATCCTTGGTGTTCATCTGGTGCTACATCTTGTATCTCTGTATCAAGATTCTTCATCTTCCGTATTCCTTGCACCTTCTTTCTCAGCGAAATCATTGCTGGTTCTGTGTCAGTTCTCAGAATGACCTTAGAATTCAACAGCATAAGCACTCTGCAGACTTCTTCAGCAACATATGCTGTCACTTCTTTTGTCGCTACTGGAATGACATGTACGAACTTTGTTGCTTCATCAACCATCACCAGTCCGATTGTCAATGCATCTTTGTTGTCTTTCGTGTTCTCTTCATCTCGAGTTCCAGTGAACTTGAAATCCATTGAAACTAACGATGCTTCATTCTTCTTCTCAGATACATCGAAGTTGTCTTCTCTTGATCTTGTTGCTTGACAGCTTTCACACCAATCAGCTTTTGGTAGGTGTGTCAGTTCGTGCGTCTTTCTTTCTTCTTCAGTTGGCATCTCTGGTCTCTTTTCTCCTTTTGGTTCTCTTGTGAACTCTAGTTCCAATCCTTTGGAGATTTCAACCAACTCCTTCATCTTGTTTGCTGATATGGCTTGTTTCAACCTTTGCCATATTTGAGACTTGCTTCCAGTCTTTCCTATCTTCAGGAATTTACATGCTGTTCTCATTTCCTTGAGTGAACTTTCTGGATTGAGTTCGACTCCTGCCACAATCATCGCTTCTTCCATCTTTTCTCCTAGACTTGGCAGTTGCTCTTCAATTTTTTCCACTCTTTCATATCTTCTTCTGCAGGCGGTTCACTCGGAAACAGGTTCTCCATGGCTTCAGCTGATTCCTTTTCCACTTGTTCTATATTCTTCTTTGTATCACTTCCTTCTTTGTGAACCTTCATCTCCACGTCTGCTGCTTCCACTTTTTTCTCTTGCTCTTTCTTTTTCTTCTTAGGGACTGTTCTTTCATAGTCACCATACTCTTCAAGTCCCAGAGACTTTCTCTCCAAGATCGTGATGATCACCGAGTTCTCTTCAACTGCGTCTATCGCAATCTCTTCTCGGTCTTCCCACTTTTCAGCGCACTCCACAAACTCCAGTTCGCTCCATACGATGTTGTCACCATCGTACCTCGATACCAAAGTAGTTCTGAACTTGAACGTTTTCACATCATCATGTGTGGGGTCATATGTTACATACTTGTCATAATCGATCCTTGCTGGCTTCCCATCTGACATGAAAAACCATCCTTGATGATACTTCATCTTCTCGAAGTCATCTTCCATCTGCTTGATCAATGTAAGCTTTCTCACTTGTGGTTCATCACTTTCAACCTTCACTTGAGCTCTGTAAATCTTGAGGTCTGTCACTGTTGAGTTTCTTGCAAACCTCACTGGCACTCTTGCTGAACCTTTCTTCAGGTAAGCATTGAACTGATCTAGGGGATCAAGCCCCCATCCAACTTTCCACAACTTGCCTACTGCAAATAGTGGTTGTGTTACATCTCCGAACACAGCTGAATCTCTCACCTTTATCACTCTTCCATCTGTTCTTTGGAATTCGAATGTGATGTTTGCTCTTGTTTCAGTGGTTCTTATTCTGTTGCCTTGAGCATCTTGAATGACCATTCTCAAAGCTGGGAACTCAACTGTTTCTAAGTCTTCGCTGTAGTAGCATAGCGGAAGTACATGACAATCCGCACCACTGTCTAGAACGACTTCAACGAGTTCTGAGTAGCTTGAGTTAATGGCTCTTACTAGATGCACTTCTGGTTCTTCATTTTCTGTCCTTCTGTAAGAACTGTTAACTCCAAAGAGTCTTTCTCTTTCTCTTGCATACTTGGCATTCTGCTTATCCACTTGCAGATCTTCATACCACTTGTGAAGTTCATCCTTCTCATAATCTTCTTCATCACTTTCATCAACCATGCTTGAAAGTAGCACAACTGTGTTGACCTTTACTGCTCTTGCAGCATAGTCCATCACCATCTCTTCGAACATTCCTACAAGATCGACGTACTCTTCATCGTCGTCGAACACTTCTTCAATCACTGGCATAGGTGTTGTCACCAACCTACGCACTTGTTCGTTTCCTTTTGTTCCTTGCGGTGGCCTTGCTCGTGCCTGTGTAGAAGAACTTGGTTGCTCTTCATACCATTCTTCCTCGCCTGTCTCTTGGACGTTGCGAACTTTTCCTTTTTCTCCTTTTCCTTTTCCCTTTGGTGGCGACCAACACTCCGAAGAGTAATGTCCGGTCTTACCACAATTGAAACATACAGGTCCGTTGTGTCCACCTTTTCCTTTTCCTTTGTCACTTTCGTAGCCTTTTCCTTCGGCCTGCCTGATGCTCTTTCCACCTTTCTTTCCGTATCCTTTTCCTTTTCCAAAACCTCTTCCTTTTCCTTTTGGTCTTCCTCTACCACCTTTTCCTTTTCCGTATCCTTTGCCCTTTCCTTTGTCTCTTCCTTTTCCATAAGGGCTTCCTTTTCCTCCTTTGTCACCTTTTCCTTTTCCATCTCCTTTACCTTTTCTCATGTGCAATCTATCGAGTTCCATTGGAATTGGTCCTTGGTAAGCCTTGTTGCTTGAGTGTGACGTTGGGTCTGGAACACTCAGCGATCCTAAGATGTTCTCAGCTGACCATGTCTGATTGCTTCTTTCATATTGTAGCAGCTGTGCTCTTAACTCTTCATACGTGGTCTTATCAGTGATATCGACCATCACATGCTGCTTGAGGTGCTGTGGAATTCCTTTCAGCAGTGTACCAATCTTCAAGTTGTCATCATACTTCTGCCCTGAGAGCTTTTCGTACTCTGCTGTGAGCTCCTCGTATGTCAGGACGTAGTCCATCAGCGATGCTCCTTTGCTCATGGCCGGGAATCCAACCAATGCTTGTGCCATTGCTAGACTCCTTGAACGAGATGTCGGCTCTAATTCAGCCGTCAACTTTCTCCACACTTCAAATCCGTTCATCCCGCTCACGCTTCTCAACACTTTCAGAGGTCTGTTCTTCAAGTAACTGCTTAACACTGAGTAAAGCTTCGTTCCTCTGTTCACTCTTGTGTGATCACTGTTGAAGAATGCATTTGTCACCTCCGTTGTTATCACGGCTTCTTGTTCTTCTGCCGCTTTTAAGTCTCTCAGGAATTCTTGGTCCATGAACGCTAAGAAGTTCTTGAACGTAAATGACCAATCACTCCATTGTGACACTTCTTCTTCAATTGTCGCAGGATTGAATGCTTCTGGTGGCTTGAGAACAGCGAGGAGTTACGGCTAAGCCAAGAGCACCTTGCAAAGTCGGAGAAAAGCGTGGAAGTGAAAGACCTTGAGCCAGATACACAAGGACCTGCCAAAGTGTTGGAAAGATGCAAGAGCAACAACAAGCTCAACAGCCACAGCCCCAACCGAACCCTCAACAGCTGAGGTTGGAACAGCTGATGACTACATTAGGTCAAGCTACAGAAGCTATGGCAAGAGTTGCGCAAGGAACAGCAATGCAGCAAGCGCAATTGACAACAGCAATGGATGCACTGGCGAAAGCCCAAGCATCACCGAAGGCAGCCCCTACGGGAGGCCAGCCAGCCTCAGTAAGTTTTGATACTTAAACCAGTGTTCTTGTTACAACCACGGCGCGAGCTTGGATTCTTTTCTCACTTGCTGCTCCGCTATCGGGCTGTCTTGAGCCTACGTTTGACCTGCGGTGAAACACTGGATTCCTGTATGTAAATGGGCATGAGGGAAAATTGAACTATCTGTTAAAAAGCCAAGAAGGCCTCCTCGTGTGTCTGACGACACCGAACGCGCTTGCAGGCAATGCCCCCGCCCGTGCATCTCGACTGGAAGAGCACTCGCACTCCACGTGTGGTGCGCTCAACGCGACGCAATCGACAGGGGCGTTCAGCGTGGCCTGCGTGTTCATGAAGTTGTGGTTCTCTTTGAATGATGGGCTCACATGATGGAGTTCTCCCCATCCATGCATTCTGAGGCTATCCCACAGCATGCGCGAATTTCCCTTGGTCCTGGCAATGATATCGAGATCAGATACGAGAATCGTGCTCTGAGATCGAATGGTCGTTGGGTCTGGCTTACCCCCCCAGGCCTAAGCCGTTGCGGAGATTGTTGATCGACAGCATCGCCTCAACTTTCATCTCCTCAGTTATGGTATCGCCATTGACAAGCTCATCGACCGCATTGGTCATCACCACCGAGGAGAGCATCACCGGAGTAGGAAGATGATAGCAAGACGTTAACTCACATGCGTGGTAAATCCTTGCGTACATGCGCAGCCATTCCTTCGTGCCCAGCTTGACAGAAGCTTTCAGGTTCAGACCTTTGTCATCGCTTTGGGAAACGGACTGTATCCTGGCGAGGTAGGTCACAAGCCTTCGCACGTAGTGCTCAATTGCCGTGGTACCATCGACGTGGTTCAAGACGTACTTCGGGGTTTCGTCGATAATGCGATATCGCGGTTAGCCGTCAGCAAAACTGACCGGCAACCCTTGGAATCAGACTTCGTAAAGAAGTACGAGTAGTCTTGTGCACCAGGTGGAATAGGAGCTTCTTCCCATATCACCATATCTGCTGTACTGGTTCAGACTCAGGTTGGGGTTGCGGAGGTGGCGCCGCAGATGATGCCGAAGCCGTTGCTTCGTCCGTCCTTGCTCTCTTCGGACCATGACTCGGAGTCGCCCTGGGCTCGGACGTTGAATCCCTTCCCTGTTCCGGTGTCCTTCCGTGATCTAGTTAAACTGTAAGACCCTGAGCGTTCACGCTTTTCCTGCTTAAGCCAAAGGCGCTGCATAGTCAAACTATACAAACTATACCGTAGCCTGGGCTCACCAAAGGTGTGGGGCGTTCCTATGTACAAGATTTAACACCCTGCCTCGAAGTCCTTGTGCTGTACTTCGCTTCGGTCTGCGGTCGGGCATACCTCCGCCCGTGACTGCATAGGCTTTGCCATGGCAAGTCCTGGGTTAAACACTCCGTGCAACCCACCTTTTTACCGTCCCCCAATTAAGGAGGTGTGTCAGACCGTCCATGTCCTGACATTCGTACAGTAACAAGTACTTCGTCCTAGTGAAACAACTTCCAAACAAACCCGCTACAGCGCTCCTTCTTCTTTTGAGCTTTCTGCTGTGGCGTTCCAGGGTGAAACTTTTCTTTCTGTCTCCGGCCTACACTCACTGCTGGTCCTCATACTCGAACCCGATGTAGGTCTTACGGACTTTAGGTGACCTTCCTCTTCAAGCGAGGGGTCCCTCAGTACGCATTTCCGTACTGTCTGGTGTACCGGGATCCACTGCTTGTTCCGGACTTTCAAACAGGTCCTCTTCTTCTCCCTTGGTGCGTTCGCAATACGCTTCATACGACTCCTGGCACTCTTCTGGCATTACCATGTTTCCCATTTCTTCCATGGTTACCATCTTTCCGCGAAACTCGATCATCTCCGAATCCTGCGTGGTTCTTCCAGATGTGATTCTTCCACCACGACGGTAGTCTTCCTCACTTATGATGGGCATACGAACTCCATCCGTATGTACAATTGCTGGTGTTCCCATCGCTGCTCTTCCACGTCTCTTCAGTGATCCTTTGCCAGTGCCACTTCGCTGCACTCCGGTATTCCACTCGTGCATTGTCTCTCCCGATCCACGGGGTTCATCCACTTCCTTTCCGGTGCCTTCTTCCGCTTTCGTACGGTCATAACTCTTTCGCCATTGGGCAGTCGCATATTCATTGATACACGGTGTACAGGCGCATCGCTGGTGATCCTTTTTCTCCCTTGTACACTTGTGGCATTTCTTCATGCATCCTCCGGTAGACTCCACCTCATTCTGGCGTTGAAGGTAGGCATCGGGGGCATAGCATCGTTTGTAGCAGCAGGCCGAAGCATAGCTGTGACGCTTGTGTTCGGTGCCAACGTAAAGGTGCCAGTCTCGCTGTGGAGAATCGGTGCGCCGGCACCATCGCCAACGAGACTGGATCGGCCAAGCATCGCATTGTGCCATCTCAATGCTCCCTTCCCTGCCGGAACGGTACGAGTATCATCAGAGATCTGGCAAGGGAAGGTCGGGCTCGACCTGGGCTCTGGAGCGAAGCTTCGAGCTTCAGGAATGGGTCGAACGTCAGTGCGAAGAGCATCGTCAACTGGATACGGCCTGAGGCTCGGAGCCTGACCGGAAGTCGCTCCAGCGGCATTTGGGGAGGAACGGCCGGATTCGGCGATCTTCCCGAAAAAGAGACTGACGTTTGGCCACAATTTGGTCGGACGGGCTCACCAGGATTATTTTGCCCGCGACTTTCGCCAAGATGTTCGCAAAATCTCATCAAGGTTGATGCCACTCGTCTGGGAGTGCACCGTTGAGGCCTTTTCAGCAGGTGCAGCATTGCACCCCGGCGGAGAGCCATGATCAATCGGACCTAACAGTGAAGATCTCGGAATGGCAGTAGTTTGTCCGCCAGGGAATAGAGCACCAGGAACTGGTGGCAGATCCGCGGAGCGTGGGATTTAATTTCCCCATCGTGGTCACTGAAATCGAAGAACTGCGTCCGTTCCGGGCGCGAAGGCGTCGACATGTCAGAACCACCCCTGCGGACATGAGCGCTCTCAAGATGCTGAACGCGAGCGGTAAGCTGATCGATGAGAACTCGATTACTCTCGTTATGATCGTAGAGAGCACGGCTCATCTCGGATCTAATGACATCGACATCGATACGGTGAGTAGCATTCTGCTCAACCGCAGCGATGCGCGCCTCAGCAGTTGAGATATTGATCTGGATTTGTTGCAGCGCATCCGGGTAATGCTTGATGCGGCGGATCGTCTCAGCAAGCTGCATGGATATCGATCCAGCACGCTTCTCATTAAATCGGTGGATCCGCTCATCGAACTCAATGAATCGATCGTTGACCATCGAGTTGAGCCTCGCAAAATGCTCTTCAAGCGTTTCATGGTCAGACATCCGCCTTTCGCGGAAAGAGTCCTGAAGAATCGTGTATAATTCACGCTCCTTCTTCAACTCGGCCTGAAGAAGCTCCCACATGTCTCGGATCTTGTTCTCGAGTGCTTCGGTGATGTCCGAGACGCCGTTCCTCAGAATATCGAGGTCGGCTTGGGTGTTGGTCACACCCTGCGCGATCGCCAGAATATCGGCGGCGATGCGCGCGGATGCGTCCGACCCAATGGCTTCATCGACCAGGGCCCTGACAGCACAGGGACCAGTAAGCCTCCCGCCGTTATCGGTGGCGGGGGCGGCACCACCATGATCCGCCGCGTTAATCGTTGCGACGGAAACATGGGGTGTATCTGGGTGCTCGCATGGGCACATCGGGGAGCGGGGCTCCACCGCGGCCTGCCACCGGCCCGTAAGAATCGGGGCGCGGTGGACGGTGGACCACGCTCATCTGGCCCGGACCCGAAGAGGGCCCGAGCGCCCTCTGGATCCCCACGAAGGGACAGAGGACAGGAAGAAAGATCGGTCGGAAGAAGGGCAGGTGCGGAAGCAGCAGGAGCAGCGGACGCAGAAAAGGCAGGCAACAAAGGCAAAGCACGAGCGGTGGCAGAAGCAGGCAGCGTGCCGGCGTGCATCGTGCCAGGCGTTGCGAAAGCAGCAGAGCATGGCAGAAGCGGCGCATGGTGCTGAGCTCTCTGATCGTCCTCAGCAGGCGGCGAAGCAAGCAGCGAAGCGGAGCGAGCGAGCGAAGCGTGCGAGGCGGGTGCAGTGCAGCGAGATGCGTGGGCACTATCATCGGGCTCCACGACATCCCGAGCAACTGGCATCACTAGTGAAGAACCGACAGTCGAAGGGACACGGGGAGAACCGATCGGAGTCGCCAGTCTCTCGGTGGCGCGGCCGATCACAAGTTCCGAACTTGGTCTGAGCCAGGAAAACGGTAGTGATCGGACACTGATTGGATCAGGCGTTCCGAGTGCCAAGCAGCAGCAGCGAAGCAGCAATCCACAATCGGATGCGGAGGCCCTACGGCTGATAACCTGTGAAAAGCGGAGGAATCCACTCAACTCTCGGTCACAAAGCCCAAGGCAACCAATCGTAGATAGAGCAAAGCAAGCGGTGCAAAGCAAGGACAATCAGAGATTAAAACCGTTAGGTTGACGCTCAGCTAAGAGACAAGTCCAACAACCCCCAGGTCGTAAGCGGTCTTTTCCTGGGACCCGCGCACGCGGTCCTTGAGCAGTCAAGCTGCTTAAGTGAGACAAAGTTGGCATGAATCCTAACCAGGATGCAGACGCACATATACGCATGTCCGTGACAAATCACACCTTGGGAAAATGCTCCTTAGGTCCCGCCATCTTCAGATCGTCCACGTAGATGACAAGTAAAAGCTTCATTTGTGGGTGGAAATACAATGACGGCCATTCGTCACCAATCGGTTTGAACCCTACTTTCTGTACCGCTGTATGGCAATGTTGTTCCCACATTGTTCCTGCGTCAGGATGCCCATATAAGGTTTTGACCAATCGGCATACAGGCCTTCGGAATTTGTGCCGATTTGCAGATGGGTGCCAAGCTTCATCAGGTAGTTCAACCCAACACGGAGTGCCGGAGAGTTTCGCCTGGATGTAGGCTTGTAGGGCGTCAGCCATCTGCACGTCATTGCCAGGAAGACAACCATAGTAATCTGCCCAGCGTGAAGCATCAAACGTTGCCGGGGAATTCCCCAAATCCTGAAACAACGCGGCTTCCATGTTTTGATCTTTGACCTGATCACCAAGTAGTACACCTCGCCCTTTGAACTTCCTGGCAGGATCGTCCTCTTTGAGCTGGTAGTTCTTCTCATAAATGAGTCCGTGCACTCTTGCCATGTGCACCTTTTCACCTCTCTTCTTTGCCTCAGCAACGACATCGTCGTACTCACGCGTTGTAGAGAAGTCAAACACTTCCTGATCCCACAACCCTTTCCACTCTTTCATGAAAGCTTCCATGGCTTTGGGATTGTTGAGCATCTCTTTGCGTGTCACTGGCCGTGTTACCATGGCATTGAAGCATGGCTTCACTGCAGGATTCTTTTCCCGATGTGCGTTTCCGTTGGAAGTCGCACACGGCATAGATGGGATCCAATTCTCGTCCATGACCATGTTTGCCGGAACGGCTGGCACAACATCTGCCAAGAATTGTTCCTGCGTATACTGATCCACGAACCCCTGTGCCCATGACCAACCATCATCTTCGTCTATGGACACGTTGAGTCGTAGGTCAATCTCTTCGCAAGGGACAATCTTAGGGAAGATCATGCCGTCCAACATTTTGGTAGCGATCTTCCTTCCTATCGCGGCTTTCTTTCGGCCTTTCTTGGCAACTCGAGCTTTGTCTCTCTTATCTTTCTTATGTGCTGCCTTCTTTTCCGACTCACTCATCTTCTTCCACGCCTCCGGAGAATACGAATGGATAGGCCGTCGAGTAGGAAGTGTACGCCTACCATCACTTCTGATCTTGTACGGAACCCCTCTCTTATCGATCTTGCAAGCTTCACCGTCATCGGTTAAGTACACAATCCCATCTCCTTTCTTTCCTGTGCTCCAATGCTCAATCTCTTCGGGAGCCAGCTTCTTCTCCTTCAAGATCTTGATGATCTCACCCGGTTCTTCGCTGTCCCCTTCAGGAATAAGCCTCCCGGTTGGACCGACTTCGCGGTGCGACCGTCGATCCTCGGTACAGGAGGAGGTGGTGCTGCACGACTGGCCAACTCCTTGTCTAAGTCGTCGAATAACTTGTCCCCCATTGCATCGATTGCTTCGTGTTCTTCTGACCTGAATATTTCACCGGAAGGCTCCGTCTCAACGTCACATAGGTCAATGTCTTTCAAATCAGGATCTTCTCCAGGATCTGGCGGAGGAAGTGGATCGTTCTGATCATCATCGTCCCCGCCGCCACCATCTCCTCCAGGCGGACCGTCATCACCGTTGTCGATGTCATTTATTTCCTTACCAGCGAGATCAACGTTGTCCCTGAGCCCTTCGATGGTTTCGTTATCCTCTTGTACTCAGCTTTCAAGGGAAACGTTATCGCCTTCGGGAAGTACACGACTTCGGTCTCGTAAGGTCGCATCAACTTTCTGGGAACGGATGCATCCATTGATAAGTTCGCGTTCGCAAACTCCTTCATATCCCAGACGCGATACTTCTTGGACCATCCTTGACCAGCAGCGATCACGTACCCGGCAAAAATGCCTGGTATGCCCTTTGGATCAAACTTGTTGCTGTAGGTCTTCGGCCTGGTATCTGTAGGTTTGAAGAATACCTTGGCGCCAAGCGGTATGGCTTTCCCTTCGAAGTCTTTTCCAGTCATCCGCTTCCAAGCTGAATCACCGTCACCTTCAACATCCTCAATGTTGAGATTTTGCATCACGCAATTCAGCGCAAATGTCCAATTGAGCAGGTAATCCGGCGTGAAGCATGGAAGAAGCGACCGTATTAATCACCTCCTGATTCGATCGTTCAGCGAGGGAATTGTTGTTGGGTTTCCCTGGTAGGGAGCGGTCGATCACTATCTTCAACTGCGCCATGGCTGATTCGAACTCCGGAGCCTCATCACTGTAAGCCATGTGAATCTTGCGCCTTCCCATCACGCGTTTTATGGCCATGACGACTTCGTCAGTGTGCCTTGATGCAGTGGGTATGGCAGCCATCATCTTGGTGGCTACATCCCTGATGACCAGGACGTCGCGAGCACCGTCGTCGTGTCCAATGCCAGCTTCGGCGGCTTTGCGCATGTCGAGGAAGTCGAATGTGATAAGATCACCCCAATCTTTGATCACACGCTGAAATGCACCTCGTTGGGTCCGTAGATGCTTCATCTTCGCGCGAATGCACGAATCACAATAAGGGTTACGATATCGATGAGTGCAGAGATGTGCCAACGTTTTAGCTTCGGCTTGGCTTTTAATGTCCCGACTCTGGCTTTACGGCTCGGGGCACCTTCGCCTTCCACCTCAATAACGACTTCATCGTCATCGCCCGCAGGAATCTCACCCACTCCCGCTCCTTCATCGTCTGGAGGTCTTCCTGCTTCAGCTTCCGGTAATTCATCTCCAGGAGCTTCGTGAGGTTCTGGATCGGGAGGTCGTCCATGTTCGACACCCTCTTCTTCTCCTTCAACCTCACCCGGCACAGCTTCGGCGGCGGCAGCGATGCTGACGTCGACATCATTTGAAGGCACTGTACCCTTGAAAATCTCGGAGATCGCCTTTGCTTCTGCATCGTCGTGGACGAAGGACTTCGCACTCCCAGCACGAATGTAGGGAATGTCACCGTTCACGAAAAGTGAGATCCTCTTTCCCTGCGGGTTGATCATGAATGGCTCCCTTCCAGGTGGCCATACGAACCCGTAGTTGAAGTTCATGCACCGCTTTCCGACAGAAAGCACCGACGGAGTATCTCCCAATATGTAGGCATTGATGGGCTCCTCAAACGACTCGGTTTGGAAATTCGACACCAGGTCGGTGTCAGTGATCCCATTTGCCGTCTGAAATGATATGGGCTCCGGGGTCACAAGCGTTTCAAGGCTGCGCTTCTCGATCTTCTTTTGCGATATGAGGTCATGTCCACAACCAGTGTCCATCAGGAATTTGATCTTCTTCTTAAGACTAACTGGCTGAACCATGCATTTGAACACACCTTGATCGATGATCCGCTTGCTGTGTGCAGCGTCAAGCTCGCGTTCGACAATGGAATCTTCTCCATCATAGAAAGAAACTTCCTCAACCCTAGCTGTTCCAGGTATCCGGACAAACGAAACTCGATCACCCTCTCGATCATCATCAACCATGTCCCTCATAATCTGCGCCCTCAGCCTTGCCTTGTGTTTGGCGAATTCCAATTAACGGGTCGATCCTCATCGTTCAACAACGCGTTCACGTCGACGGGCGTTACCTTCCGTCTTCTCTCCTTGTTTGACCTTCTTGGCCGAGAAGATAAGAACTTCACGTCCTCAGCGAACGTCACACTGAGTTTGGCAGGTTTCCGGGTCGACGTAGTCGGTCCCGGTGATTCATCATCAGTTGAACAGTCCGAGTCAGCGTCGCTGTCCACGGATGAGCAAACTGACTCTTCGTCACTCTGCCTTGAGGACCTTTTCCAAATAGCTGGTGCTGATGGATTCCACCTTCGACAAAGTCTGATGGCCGGTGCTGCTGGAAGTGCCTTAGCCTTCGCCTTGGGCTTGGCGGCCGCTGCCTTTGCCTCAGACTTAGCCTTGGCCTTTGCCTTTGGTTCAGGAGCAGGCGTTGCCGCAGCCTCATGCTTGAAAGGGCAATTCTCCCTCGAGCATGAACCAGTATTCTTGAACGAGTAGCATATCCGACTTGCTCCTCCCGATGGACTTGGAGTTCTTGACCTTGGCGTGAAAGGTCTCTCTGGAGTCTTCTTGGAATGACTGAACGGACATTTGTCACCATTCCGACATCCTGCATCTGTGAAATGGAACTTGCAGTGGATGTGTTTCTTGCTTTTGTCATCCTTGTTATCCGCAGACTCACCCCTGGTCTTCTTCTTCGGCTCCGGCTTGACCTTCGCATGACTCTTCGCTTTGCTCTGAGGCAGCACGGGAGTCGCTTTGTCAGGCTTTGTTGGGCTTGCTTTAACCTTCGGAGAAGGTGCTGCATGTGGTTGCGTCTTGTTGTCAGGCACCTTAGCCGGCGCCGCAAGCATGTCTTTGCCCTCCAACATCTGGCGTAGGCCAATCTGGGTCTGAGTGAGATTTGCTTGTTCACGTCTTCGCATGATGGTGCGGTCGATGATCTTGATGAGGTTCTCAGAGGACCGATCTTCATGGTTGTAGGGTAGGTGTTCATAATGCATACCCAAATCCATCTTCATTGCGGCCGAGTCCTTGATCTTGCTGTACAAGCAATCTCGAAGAGCCGTCTTGGATGGTATGTCCTCCGGTCTCATTCGTCCAAGGACTTCCAACCATGTCTGCTTGAACGTGTGAAGCTTGTTATCGCCTTGGTACTGGAGCTTCACCAGGTAGTCCAGTGCGATGATCATGTCGAGACGGTCGTGAGTTCGAAAACTTTCATACATCATAGCGATGATTTGCCATCCTTTGATGATCTTCCCTTCGGGCTTACTAATGTAGTCGTTAGCCTTCCGGCTCACTTCCAGGTAAAGATCAGCAGATTTGTCGCCACCGGCACGCAACATTGCTACCATGGCGACTCCCAACTTGACATCAATGCTTTTGAACTTCTTATGCCCGGAATCGTTCAAAGCCTCAACGTCAGGGAACGGATTGAAAGCCGGTGTCAGCCACAACATCCAGTCCTCGTGATTGGGATCAGCCGATGCACCAAGAACATTTGCGGTACACGCAGAGCGCCAATTGTTCAAATGAGTGAGAGTGGGCCAGGGAGGGACACTCACTTTGTCAGCCTCTCTCCTGGAAATCCTCACCTCTGTTATCTCAGGATCCGCGTCTCCATCAGGGTCACGTGCGTCAGGGGGATCCGGATCAGGTTTTCCACCACCTTTCTTCTTGCCGTCTCCATCGTCCGGGTTCGGCGGATCTGGTGGATCATGCCCCGCACCGGCGCTATCCCCTTGCCCTTCGTCCTCATGCTCGTCACCATCTCCGTCACCGTCGCCGTCTCCTTCGCATTCCTGCAATGTTTCAGCCATATACTTCCACTCGTCACGGTCAGCTCGGAGACGTTGTTCGGCTTTCTGAGCTTTGAGGACTTCACTTCGCAACTCAGCGAGCTTCTCCTCATATTGTTCTGCAATCTCTTTCTCGATTTGACGCTTTCTTGCATCCTGAATCGAGCTGTCAAAGTTCACGGGTGTAGGCCTTTGAACTGAATTGGAATTGAAGCCTTTTATCGATGCAAGCACACCGTCAAGATCGACAGGTCTAGAAGAGCTGGCAGATGCTGTGGAATTTCCTCCCAACATCCCGCGATCTTCCAGAAGTTCGTGCAATTGTCGGTCACGTACGGCTTTTGCATCAGTCTGTTTGCGGGTAGGCTCGCTCGGGATACCGAATAACATGGCTGCACTAGGCGTGGAACGCTCAAGTGCTGGATTACTGGATCTTGTCTCTGTTCGATTCGGTGAATGCGAACTTTCCTCTGGCGACTGGACTATCCTGACTAGGAGACCGTATTTCAGGGGATCGTACCTCAACTCCTACGGAAAATGCAGGCACTACCTCCTTTCCTACGTGTTCCCAGCCAGACTCAGTTGTTCTCGAGGACATGGGTCCGCTCGGGCTCGGTGGGCGAAAAGATCCAACGTACAGGTTGGAACTTCGTGCCGCTTCAAGCTCACTGCGTGTCCTTGATTGAAGATCTTCTTGTGCTTTCAGCGCTTTCCTGAGTTCATTCAACTCGTCATGCAAGGTTGGCAACGCTTGTCTTGCCTGATCTTCATGCTGTTGAAGTTGATCCTCTGCGTCTTGCATCCTCTTCACTGCCATTCTGCGAAATTCTTCCTCTTCACCAAGACATTCGCGAAGTCGATGCCGTTCATGATCAATGGCCGCTTGATTTCCAGCCAATCCTTGGATCTCATTCATGACTCGCAATTCCTGATTCCTGGCAAGGATGAAGCGCTCTTGCATGGCGTGCATGGCTTGCTCTGAGCTAGCCGTGCTCGATCGGAGGAACAAATTCTCCCTGGCGTGTTCATGAAGTTCCTGGGTCAGATGTTCATACTCACGTGCCATGAGTTCTCCATCACCTTGTGCTCGTGCCTCCAGCTGCACAAAGTTTGCAGCTGCTTCCGTACGAAACACATGCAGTTGCTGAGCCAACTCCTCGGCGATAGCATGCCCTTGGCGTTGTTGAGCAGAGTTCTGTTCATCCATGCGAAATAACGCTGCTTCATAGTCATGCTTCATCTCCTGATTGACATTGTTGATATGCCGCATGGCCAAACATGCGTGGTCACGTTGTCGTTCCAATTCTTCGATGCGAATTCCAGATCCTTCATCTTCTTGTTGCATCTCCCTGATCTTCTCCACCAGGTTCTTCATAACGCTCTCGTACTCCTGCACTTCACTTCGATAGTACATCTGCTGTGCAAGGTTCGAGGCTTCGACTTGCTGTTGCGCTGTCATCTCCTGATAGATGCTCGGACCATCAGCTATGGCCGGGGTAGCCACCGATGATGCATCACCTCGCACCGGAATCGTATCGAGGATCATGTCCGCGTCATCAGCGTCATTGGGATGGTTCGTAACCATTTTCTTCCACGTCATGGATCTTTCCCGCACCCTAGCTGTTGAGGTCCTAGATCGTGCCGAAGAGCTTCTTGAAGATGACGGTCTTGACACTTCTCCATGGTCCTTACCCCTTTGTCCTTTGTTCTCGACGGAGTCCTTGGCACCTGAAAACCAGATGTGTCGGAACGTCGATCTGTGACCTTGCCCGTCCTTGATCCTGAGGATGTTGGACGAGAAGGCGTGGATGCCCTTGGGGTACCTTTTGCTTTTGCTTTGGGAACTGCCTTTGCGATGGCGAGCGCGGAAGACTGACCTTTGTCATCTTCTGTGGAACTGTCAACGGACTGCACCACGGTGTCATCAGCAGTCGAATCACCGATTGCTGGCGCTGCCACGTCGGCACCGAAAGTCATTGTCGTATCCTAACTCGATCCCGAGTTCATTGTGGTCGTGGTAGATCAAGTAGCCTTTGCTGTAAGTAGGCAGAGCCTACGGCTGATAACCTGCGTGGGGATTTGATCTTGATGATGTTCCTTGTCGCTCACCCCACCGAGCTATATTGGGTAATGATGTGGTTGCCCTCTACAGTCTCAGCACGCTTGCTCCTTCACTCCCACGTGTTGGCACTATCCCAGGGCAGGCAGATCCAGAGCTCGCTTGTTTTGCACCTTCGCGGCCAGCGATGGATCGTCTGTGCTCGGGATGGCTCTGTTCCTCGGAAAGGTCACAGAAGACGAAAGCTATTTTAGCTATCGGCAATGCTTTCTTGAGCTTGTGCTCATTCTTGAGCCAAAGTTGCATGGGCGGAATATGATAAAGTGGCTCAGCATGAAAACGACTCCTATGCTGTCACGCAAGCTTGCAGACGGCTTAGAACAGCGGGGGGGTTGGGGGGGGCGCAGTCCCCCCCACATTTGCACTTATGATGGGCGCATGGTCGGCTAAAACAAGAAACGCATCTGTGCTGTCGCAGGTTCCCAATTGCAGGCACCCTTGCCACAAGGTGAATGGTGTTTTGTCTCTAAAAAACTCATCTCAGGCATCGCGGGTTTCAAGAACGACTGCTAGGCTGTCATGCAACCTTGCACACGGCTGAAAACAGCGGGGGGTCGGGGGGGCGCAGCCCCCATGTCTATGTATATCTATATATATCTATATATATATATATATATATATATATATATGGTCACCCCCCCCCCATGACAGACCATCCCCTTTAAAACATCGCTCCCACCGGCGTGTTCGTGCTTTTTCCGGAGTATCGAGTTTGAGCCCTCCGAACGTATCCCTGGAACCACCAAAAGACTGAGACCAGAAAGCAGCACGATAAGGCGCGCGGGTGTCCTACCAAGAAAGGAATTACAGAGCACACGTGTATGGATGAGGGTTGTGCTGACACACTACATAGTAAGCACTACACAGTAATCTTACTTGAGTCATATATAGAGCAGATTCCAGCATTTCCAAAATTTCCAAAATTTCCAAAATTCTCTCCCCTAACTTTCCAGATTTCCAAAATTTCCAAAATTTCCAAAAATTTCCAAAATTTCCAAAATTTCTAAAATTTCCAAAATTTCCAAAATTTCCAAAATTTCCCGACCTAGTCGACAGGATTTTTCCAAAACATAAGGGCGGACTTTTTGGAAATTTTGGAAATTTTGGAAATTTTGGAAATTTTGGAAATCCGGAAAGTTAGGGGAGAGAATTTTGGAAATTTTGGAAATGCTGGAATCTGCTCTATATATGACTCAAGTAAGATTACTGTGTAGTGCTTTTAACACTAACGTTGACATTTATATTAATGCTTTTATTACGAATATGCACATTACTAATTCTATTATTAACATTAATACTCCTACGCCTACCAATAGTCATATTCATATTGATATTAATGCCAATACTAACAGACACCTGCGTATACTAATGTCCGCAGATATACATACCACTATCTGAAAAGCAAATATATCAATGCATTCGTGTACTAACGTAGTATATTCGTATTTAATTTGTCATATACCCAGTTTCCAACATTATGCCAACATATTGATATACCTATAAGCTATTAGGGAAAATACGAATATAGTAAATGTAGTAGTAGACCACTATAATAATATACTAATATACTACTACGTTAACATACGAATATCATGATACACCAATGTACTAATGTACTCATGCACCAACGTACTAATATATTCGCACAATCCTCAACTCTGCAAATATAAAATTGTTCGAATACATTACTGTATTATTATATTAAGCTCAAAATGTACGAATCAATCAATATATTCACATATCAAAACTATTTCTATTACTGATACTAATACCAGCACTTCTGTGAATAATAAACAGATACTAAAACCAGCATTCAGACTGATACTAATACTAACACGAGTACTATTACTGACATTGACATCGACACTGGCACTAACACCAGCACGAACATAATCACGAGTTCATATTTACTATTATTGATATGTATACTTTTATTCAATACTAATACTAATACTGATGCTAATACTAATACTAAATACCAATACCAATACTAGTACTAAAGCAATACCCATCCTAATATCAATACTACCACAAAACTATTACTCATATGAACACTGATACCAGGATTAGGACTACTACAAACAATGACAGCAGTACTAAGAATAGAACCAAGAACAATACATATTAATCCTAACACTAATACTAGTACTAATACTAGCTACTAATTCTAATACTCATACTCATACCAATACTAATGTCACCACTACTGCTGCTACTACTACTGCTACTACTACGACTACTACTACTACTACTACTACTACTACTACTACTAGTACACATACTTAATACTAAAACTAATACTGATACTCATACTAGTCACTAATACTAATACTAATACTCATTCTAATACTAATACAAATACCAATACTAATGCTACCACTACTACTGCTGTGCGACAACTATTGCTAGTACGACGACTACTACTATTAACATCAATACACATACTTAATGCTAATACTAAGAGTAATACTAATTCGAATACTATTACTCATACTAAACATCCTAATATCAATACTACCACAAAACTAATACTAATGCTAACACTGATACAAGAATTAAGATCTACAAACAGTAATAGTGGTACGAAGAGCAGAATTGAGATTAAGATTGGGACTAGGAGCGCTGCATGCGTGTGAAGAAATTTCCAAAAATTGCAAACCATCTAAAAGAACATTTTGGAATTGAGTTTGGGAGAAGTGTCTGTCGCCTATCCGTTGACAGATCCTGCCTGGGGACGCACGCCACCCTTCCCCTTCCCCACGACGGTCTGTCATGGGGGGGGGTGAGCATATATATATATATATATATATATATATTATTTATTTATTTATTTGCATGTATGTACATATATTATACACGCATTGTATATGTATGTGTATACATATATATATATATATATATATACATATATATATATATATATATATATATATGCTCATGCCCCCCCCCCCCCCCCCCCCATGATCCACGATCCACCCGAACCTGCTTCTTGCAAACAGTGGATCATGGGAGGTGGGCAACCTCAGATGCGAAAACATCGCCAGGCTCCAATTTCCCCAAAGTTGGCAAAGCTGGAAGCGCGAACAATTTCCCCAAAGTTCCCAAAATCTCAGCAACTACGGCCACGCACGCCTCATGGATGCCAGGATTTTTGCAATTTTTGTGCAAATTGGAGCCTGGCGCTGTTTTGGCACTTCCAGCTTCACAAACTTTGGTGAAATTCGAGCCTGGCGGTGTTTTGGCAACCTCGGATGCGAAAACACCGCCAGGCACCAATTTCCCCAAAGTTTGCAAAGCTGGAAATGCGAAAACATCGACAGGCTCCAATTTCCCCAAATTTCCCAAAAATCTCAGCAACTACGGCCTCATAGCTGCCAGGATTTTTGGTGACTTTGGGGAAAGGGGAGCCTGGCGATGTTTTGGCACTTCCAGCTTCACAGACTTTGGGGAAATTCGAGCCTGGCGGTGTTTTGGCAACCTCGGATGCGAAAACACTGCCAGGCACCAATTTCCCCAAAGTTTGCAAAGCTGGAAATGCGCTCCACATTCCCCAACATTGCAAAAATCTCAGCAACTACGGCCCCGCACGCATAGATGCCAGGATTTTGTGGATTTGGGGGAAATTGGAGCCTGGCGATGTTTTGGCACTTCCAGCTTCACAAAACTTTGGGGAAATTCGAGCCTGGCGATGCTTTGGCAACTTTGGATACGAAAACACCGCCAGGCTCGAATGTCCCCAACATTCATAAAGCTCTCTGATGGCCCCCATAGATGCCAGGATTTTTGGAATTTGGGGGAAATTGGAGCCTAGCGAGGTTTTCGCATTTCAGCCTTTGCAAACTTTGGTGGAATCTGCACGTTGTTCGTGGACATCATCTTCATGAAGATTTCAGAGATTGCCGCAGCCTCTGCGTCATCATGAACCAGCGATTTATTACTCCCAGCCCGTAGGTATGGAATTTTGCCGTTCACGAAGAAAGAAATTCTCTTGCCTTCAGGGTTGATCACGAATGGCTCCCTTCCAGGTGGCCACACAAACCCGTACTTGTAATTCATGCAACGTCCCGATGGATAGCACCGAAGGTGTATCTTCCAGCAGCCAGCACATAGGCATTGATCGGTTCCTCAAACGACTCGGTCTTGAAGTTCGATACCAAATCAGTATCGGTAACCCCATTTGCCGTTTGAGACGAGATGGGCTCTGGTGTGACAAGCGTTTCGAGCTCATGCTTCGAAATCTTCTTTTGTGCAATGAGATCGTGAACACAACCGGTATCCATCAAGAACTTGGTCTTCTTTCGCAAATGAACCGGTGCCGGTTGGACCATGCATCTGAACGTTCCTTGGTCGATGATGCTCTTGCTATGAGCGGCATCCAGCTCACGTTCAACGATGGAATCTTCGCCATCATAGCAGGCAACTTCTTCCACCCGAGAGGTACGTGGCATCCGAACACAAGAGATCCGATCACCTTCACGATCATCATCAACCATATCTCGCATGATTTGGGCCCTCAGCCTTGCTTTGTGCTTGGCGAACTCTAAGTCCACTGAACGACTCTCATGCTGCATGAGCGCGTCGACATCCACGGCTGTGACGCCGTGTTTATTATCCTTGCATGATCTTCTCGGCTTTGAGGACAGAAATTTCACGCCTTCCGCGAACGACACTCTGCATTTCTTAGTTGACCTGATCGGCAAAACCGTCTCAGGCACCTCATCGTCAGTTGAACAATCCGAATCAGCATCACTGTCAACGGAAGAACATTCTGAATCATCATCATGAGGTCGTGAAGATCTCTTCCATATGGCAGGAGCAGACGGGTTCCACCTTCGACATAACCTGATGGCTGGCGCAGCATGCGCAGCCTTGGCCTTTGGATTCTTCTTGGCTGCTGCTTCAGCTTTGGCCTTCGCTTCCGCCTTAGCCTTGGCTTTGGCTTTGGGCTCAGGCGCTGGAGTAGCTGCGGCTTCATGCTCGAAGGGACAGTTCTCTCTGGAACACGATCCTGTATTCTTGAACGAAAAGCATATCCGATTGGAATTTCCACCAGATGGACTTGGAGGTCTCGACCTCGGTGTAAATGGTCGTTCCGGAGTCTTCTTTGAGTGGCCGAAGGGATATTTGTCACCGTTCCGACACCCTGCATCCGTGACATGAAACTTGCAACGAATGTGTTTCTTACTCATGTCAGCCCTCGTTTCCGTGGATGCACTTCTGGCCTTCTTCTTCGGCTTCGGCTTAGTCTTCGAATGTGCCTTTGCTTCGCTCTGTGGTAACACAGGAGCCGCACTGTCAGGCTTGTTATCAGGAGTTTTGGCCGGCGCAGCCAGCAAATCCTTACCTTCCAACATTTGACGAAGTCCCACTTGCGTCTGAGCAAGATTCGACTGTTCACGCCGTCGCATGACGGTGCGATCAATTATCCTGATAAGGTTGCTGTGCGATCGGTTCTCATGATTGCAGGGCAAGTGTTCGTAATGAAGACCCAGCTCCATCTTCATAGCGGGAGAATCCTTGATCTTGTTATACAAGCAGTCTCGAAGGGCTGTCTGAAACGGAATGCCCTCAGGCCGCATTCGTCAAAGGATTTCCAACTATGTTTGTTTGAACGTGTGGAGCTTGTTGTCACCTTGGTATTGGAGCTTGACCAAGTAGTCCAAAGTGACTATCATGTCCAATCTGTCATGAGTTCTGAAGCTTGCCGACCTTTGATGATCTTTCCGGCGGACGAACGGATGTACTCATTTGCCTTTCGGTTAAGTAGAGATCAGCGGCTTTGTTACCTCCAGCGCGAAGCATTGCTGTCATTGCAACTCCCAACTTGACATCCATGCTCTTGAACTTCTTGTGACCTGAGTCGTTCAGAGCTTCGATATCCGGCATTGGATTGAACGCAGAACTGAGCCAAACCAACCAATCCTCATAGTTAAAAATCTGCGGTTGCGCTGAGGACGTTGGCAGTACATGGTCATCGCCAATTCATCTTATCAGCTTCCCGTCTGGAAATCTTGACTTCGGTGATCTCGGGATCGGCATCTCCATCAGGGTCATGATGATCAAGTGGTTCTGGATCTGGTTTGCCTCCTGGCTTCCCAGGTGACCCACCTCCTTTCTTCTTGTCACCGTCGTCATCCGGGTCAATTGGATCAGGCGGATCATGCCCCTCACCAACGTCGTCATCTTGATCTCCATCTTCGGGATCACCGTCCTCTTCATTGTCACCATTGTCTCCTTCTGCCTCTTGCAGCGACTCGGCCATCAACCTCCATTCATCACGGTCAGCTCTCAAGCGTTGCTCGGCTTGTTGAGCTTTGAGAACTTCACTTCGTAGGTCAGCGAACTTCTCTTCGTACTCGAGTTCGAGTTGTCTCCTACGTGCCTCATGGATCGATTCGTTGAAGGTTGTGGGCAAATCTTGTGGCACGTTTGGTGGTTTCAGGACTGTGCCAGGAGCTGAGCGAATCGCCTTGATGCAAGTTCACCGTCATGTTGGACAGGTCTGGATGAACTGGCCGATGAAGTGGAATTCCTTCCCCTCATGCCAAGATCTTCCAGAAGCTCTCGTAGCTGCCCGTCACGTACGGCTCGAGCATCATTTCGTCTTTGGGTGGATCCGGTAGGCATACCAAACAATGACATAGCATTAGGCGCAAAACGCTCAAATGCAACATCACCAGCACGAGGCGCGAAACGCTCATGTGCCGTGCTTTCGGCCGTTGGACCCCTCCCATCAGATGTGCTCGCACCAATCTCCCCAGGTCCCCAGTTTCGTCCTTGCGAATTTCACCCACGATCTTCGATCCGTCAGAGGCGAGGATCTTATCTGTGACCGGTTCGGCGAATGTGACCTTCCCTTTGGCGACAGGACTAATCTGACTAGGCGAACACGGTTCGGGGGATCGTACCTCAGCTCCTAAGGAAAATGCAGGTACTACATCCTTTCCTACGTGTTCCCAGCCAGACTCAGTAGTCCTCGAAGACATAGGCATGCTGGATGCCCGCAACGATCCAGCTTGTTGAGCTGCGAGTCGTGCTGCATCAAGCTCACTTCGTGTCTTCGACTGAAGTTATTCCTGCGCTCGTAAGGCTTTCCTAAGTTCATTCAACTCCTCGTGCATTGTAGGCAATGCCTGCTTTGCATGATTCTCGTGATGTTGAAGTTGAACTTCGGCTTCCTGCATTCTTCTAACGGCCATCACGCGGAACTCTTCCTCTTCACCAAATCGTTCGCGAAGTCGCTGATTTTCTTGATTCGTCGTTGCCTGGGTACCAATCATATCCTGCATTTCATTCGCGACCAGTGATTCCTGATTCCTGATGACATTGAATCGTTCCTGCATGGAGTACACGGCCTGTTCGGAAGTAGTCATGTTGGCACGAAGTTGCAGGTTTTCTCTAGCTTGTTCGTGAAGCTCATTCGTGAGGCGTTCATACTCTCTTGCCATGAGTTCACCGTCACCTTGAACCTTCGTCTCCACATGTACGAAGTTGGTAGCAGCTTCAGTGCGAACCAGGTGCAACTGTTGGGAAAGTTCTTCGGCAATCGTGTGTCCTTGGCGTTGTTGAGCAGAGTTCTGTTCATCCATTCTGAACAATGCGATTTCGTAGTCACGCTTCATTTCCTGATTGACATTGTTGATGTGTCGCATGGCCACGCAAGCAGTATCGCGTTGCCGTTCCAACTCTTCAATGCGAATTCCCGATCCCTCGTCTTCTTGCTTCATCTCATTGATCTTGTCTACCAAAGCTTGCACAAGGCTCTCGCACTGTTGCACCTCACTCCGATAAAGCAACTGTTGCGCGATGCTTGAAGCTTCGAGCTGTTGTTGCATGGTCCTTGCTTGATGTGACCCTGGATCATCGGCAGTGGCAGGGGTAGCGGCTGATGATGCATCACCATGGACAGGTATGGTTTCCAAGGTCACGTACTCATCGTCAGGGTCATGGGGATGATTTGTAACCATCCTCTTCCATGTCATTGACCTCTCTCTTACCCTTGCTGTCGATGTCCTCGATCTCGACGATGAGCAAGCTGGGTCCGACCCATCGAACCTATCCAGTTTCGGCCTCTCATCGTCACGGGTTCCCGCACTCGTACTCATTCCACGCAGAGTGAACTCACGCGCACTTCCAGCGAATCACCTAGGTGACTCAGCTTCCAGCGCTCCGCTACCACACATGATTTCAGGGAAACACAGGTGGCCGCAAGTGCTCAACTCTTTCGCTCCATGGCAAAAGGGGTACTTCGGTAACGTAGGGGACCTTCGGTCCATCGGCAACGGCATGACATGTCCTTCTGCAAGCGCTCGCAAAGTGTTCAGTTTGGAGCTTGGTGTGCAACTGACTTTCACACTGCGCAGTGCTTGTTGCTTTCGCTGCTCATGTGGTTTTGCTTATGCCGCCTCGTGCTTGTGCTGTGTATGGTAAAGGCTGAACCAAAATTGTTTAAGAACATAGTCGGCCTGAGGCAGAGAAGAAGCGGGCCTTCCGGGGCCCGCAACGCTCTTGCTGCGGGTGCTGCCCTCAAGGCAGCCAAAAATGGCCGGGGCCCGTAAGAGACCGCAAAACTGCATGCGATCTCGCCCTGTTGCGCTCCTGTCGCGCTGAGAAAAGCTGCAGGACGTGGAGAATCGCACATTGAGGGTGGGGATGATCCTACACTCGACACGCAGCGTTAGTGTTTTAATCTTTTCCTTCGCTTCCAATAGCGCTGGCTCCGAGGCGAAGCGGCAGTTTTCCCCCACTTCGCAGACTTTGCAGTCCAAAGTCCATGCCCAGGCCCAAGGACTGAGGGAGTCCGAGGGACTGCACTCAGCATCAGCTTCCGAAAGATGTCGGAACTCCTGAGACTGTTTATTACACTGTGGAACACGTTAAATTTAGTTGCATTGTTGGCGTCGTTGCTGCACGAAGGGCATGTTCAATAAGACTATGCCGCGCTGTTGATTCTGACTCCATATCGAGTCTCCAAGCTGCCCTGGAGCGGATGCGATTTTATCTTGAAGCGGCAGACTTCTCCAGGGCAGCATCCACAAACCAAGAGATGTGTTGTGGCAGGTACCTCGAGCACCTCTAGGGTTGCCTGTCAAGGTATCATCTTACACTACGTGTTGAGGGGCACCTGCCGTGCATTGCAATCGCCCCCAGGGGCTGGAGGTGGATTCCACATTGACACGAGATGCCACAAATAAAATCCATCTGCACCTGACCCCAAAAAGGGGACCTCAAGTTTCAGAAACCCCCCATAACTTACGGGTGAGACGAAGATTGGACGGTTCACGGCCACAGAATGAGCTGCTCACTCACCTCCGTCGAGTTTTCTGACCCCCCCCCCTCAGCCACGCTCTGCGGGCAGCTCATCTTCCGGGAGAGCTTAGGAACGTGCACGCGCTGTCAATACAACGTACGACCTGAATCACCCACCCTGGAGGAAAAAACAACGGCAGAACCGGAAACAAACATGTCACTCCTCAGCTTCATCCTAAGCTTTCATAGCCGGGGCAGATTAGGTCTTTTCAACTTCTCGGCCGAAACAAGACGTGGGGCTGCCTTCGGCACAGCCCGGGAAGTGAAACAACACCGGATGGTCCGGCCTTGTCAAAGCAGCGCCACCGTCAAAAGCAAAGTCGGTCAAAAAGCAGGTATTAGCCCACCTGTTCGTCAAACTCTGAAGCACCATAGTCTCGGACTGATCAGTTGGTGGCTCTGCCGAATTTTCAGGCGGATGACGGTCCGAGGTCAGCCGAACGTGGCACTTTCTGCAAAGAATCCGCTAACATGCTGCAATAAACGCTGCCCTCAAACCGAGGCCAAGTGCCGAAAAGCTAAAAACCTTTCTCCGTCACCGATACCGACTGCCAATCCGAATGATCTGACCCCACAGTGGCCTAGGGCTGGCCTTTGCCGTTGCAGGACTCTTCGGACTTCAGGCAGAGCTGCGAGCTGCGAGCAGCTTCTGGGGCTGTCCCCCACTGATACTGTGGATACTAGGTAACACCGTCGTCTCATTTTTCTACTTCTACACATTCCGACGCTCCGTGGCAGACATGCCGCATCCATCGTTGGGCCGGTGAATGCTAGGCGGGCCTAGCTGGCTTCGGAAGCGATTCGTAACTGCGGGCTTCGCAAGGAAGGTTGCTGCGCCGCTTACAGCGGACTGTGTTCGGTTCGCGGTCCAACTAACTACACTAACCGCAAGGGACGGAAGCATGCCATCATTATGCATACTGGCAACTTGCAAACTGCACAGCCGAAACACAACTAAGCTACATCTCAACTAGCTACATCAAGCTACACAAGCTGTCAGCGCTCGAGCACAAGCCCTACTACTGTAAAGGCTCTTGATTGGCCTTGTATGCTCAAGCCTCTTGTAGCTACGAGCAAGTCCATCTGGTCCGTGCAATGAGTAATCCGTTGGCAAGTCCGGGTAACTTGCGATGCGAGTCTTCGCCGACGCAGGGACGTGGCTTGATTCCAGCAGTAAGAGCATCGGCTGCATCTTACAAAATGCACCCGCCTTTCCGGATTCTGTCATGCAATATCGAGTAAGTGGTAGATTTGGTAGATGGTCCTTTGTGATGGCTCTTCGAAGCCACGACCAAGCAGCAGCGCAGGGGCACCGACGGCTCTGGCCCTCCAAGCCACTGATGTGGCTCCGCTTCCTCTGACCCCGTCTGAAAGGTGCGGGCGGATACTCGGATACTCCGAACGGCCCTGGCTGACACATGGGACTATCTGGTCTTGGCTTCGACGACCGCCGGCACTCTCGAGGGCAAAGGACACGCAACGGCTGATAATCTGACACCAAAGTACACTCGCCAAACATCTCCTGGACTCTGAGCACATCCTCTTGCGCTCCGCCAACTGGGATGCTCTGGCACCGTGCACGGGAAAAAGCTGCAGAGACCGCTGCTCACCGGCGCTCAATACAACTTCGGAAACGTAAGGCCTGGGTCGGCTAGAATCGGCAATGAAACACCTTGCATGTGAGCAGCATCTCCACCTATAGCCAATCGACTAGAAGCATCGGCCACCAGATATAAGCATTGAAATTTAACGTGCCTTAGGCACACGATCACGGGGGCTGCAAGGCATCATAGTGCAGTCCTCCTTGATAGAGTACCTCGGTGTAGACCAGGTACAAGTTCAACCTTTCTAACAGGGCTTTGACACCAAGGTTAACCCTGGTAGGCCACGTGCATGGACAGTGCGAACAAATCGATCCTCAGCGCGCAGAAACGGTCCCTTTTGCCCCTCAGCTTGTGCTGCAAGCAAAGTGCCGCATCCCACTGTCCCGTGGGCTTGCGCGACCGTGTGGTGCACAATAGCATGGGTCGCTGGCCTGCTTGGGTGCATCGAAGCATGAGATGCGCTTGAAGTCGCAGCCATTCCTGCGCTGTTGAGGCCGACTGGGCACAAAGAGAAACTCTAAACCCTGGTCTCAACCAAAGTCGCCCTCTGTCCTGCTGACACTCTCATAAACGTGGATATTTACGTTCTTCAGCTGCGAACAGCAAGCCTGTGTACAGGGAGGAGCACACATCGCAGCATGTTTCTCCCGGCAGAGAAACAGGGCACTGACCATCTCGATGCCGCCGCCCCAACCAGACATGCTCTGGCGACTGGTGTACCTGAAAGCACTCGACGGAGGTCGAGGCACTTTCGAGCGATGGAAAGCAAGCCGATTTCTCAAAGAGGCCACACAGGAAGTCGGTCCAATTCTCGATACTTCGCAAGGTCTCTGAGTAGGACGCAGAGACACCCAGTCTGCTGAGATCTTCTGAGCATCCGATCGAATTCGAACACAAGGTTCCGCCAAAACTAGCAATTCTCGGATCTGGGGGCCGGCCGTTGTGCACGTGATGCCAACAAGACCCGTGAAGGCACAGCCGTCAGGCCGCACCATGCAAAGCTGTGCCACGAAAAGACTAGACACGCCGCAAGAACTGTACAGATCATCTGTGCAAAGCGGCTGCTATGCAGTTGTACAGATCAATTCGAAACATTTTTGGATACCGCAGCTGGTGGCAGCTTGTCGACAAGGCCGCTGATTCTATGGATGGCTTTACACTCAGGCTTCAAAGGCTTGAAAGATGTCCGAAATACATGGAAAGTGAATCGTTCTGTACTGGTCAGCAGCGCATCCACGTTCACACAGTCCCCGTTGGGGAAAAACGGGCCTCCAAAGGAACTCTCACACATGCACACACTCACTAATCATAACTCGCATGCGACGTGTTTAGGCCTTTGTCCAGAATGAACATCACCCGCAGCATCCCCCTAAAGCAGATGAAGTAGAGGCAGGAGGCCACCAAAGGCCAGAACTGAAAGCACTGCTCCGTCTCAGCATACATCTTCGTCGGGTAGCCCACTAAAGCCAAAGCAAGAAGGATGTTGGTCACAACAATCATCATGACCCTCATCAGCTGACTCCTCAGATGCCGGCACTTCGCCCAGCCTCTCCCGCCCTCCCTGGCCCTTACAGAGACTGTTTTGGAGACCGAGGCCAGGGCGTCTGCATGTCAGGCATGTCAGCAAGGGAGGCCAGACTGCCGCGCAAGTCGCAGACCTTCCGCATGAAGATCTCTGTGTCGGCGGTCTGCACCGAGTCCGTCGCAAGGTCTTCGTGCCAGAACCGAGCCAGAATCTTGCTGCCGGCAAAGAGGAGTTGCTGAGCCTCCCCATCCAAAACCAGGCCCACGGACCGAAGCTCCAGGAGGACCTGCTCCGGCGATTTAGCCACCCGAGAATCCAACTTGAAGTAGGCCATGTAGTGGATGGCATTCAAGTATCTGTACCACCTGAACAATCGCTGGCGCTGAATCTTACCAGCGGCCGGATCATTCAGCTTCCTGTACGAGCTGGCCACAACCAAGGCCACATCATGCAACCGGCCCCGCACGCTGAACATTGTTCGAAGCCACTGCAACCACCGTGAGACATCCTGCCCGACCATGTAGGTAATGAAGAAGGTTGGAAGAAACTTGAACTCATCCATGGTGCCTGTCACTCTTTTCAGATTCGCCAGGAACTGCTGCACTGCTCATGCCCCCCCACGCCTTCCATGAACGGATAAAACATGTGCTCCTGCTGCCTGGTGGATTGAACTTCCGCCAAGAGTGCCCCGACCACTCCGGTAGCGCATGCATAGGTGATGGCACTGAGAGACACGCGCACAAGACCTGACGTCAAAAAGTAGACCGATAGCCGGAGTGGGCAGGTGGCGGAACAGTGCCCTCACCGTTCTCACGGCAGAAGTTGTGCTCGTCCCGGAAGAAGCCCAGGAAGCTCATCTCTCTTTGCAGGGCCACTTCACCTGAACAAAGTCCATATGTCTGTAGACGCACAGCATGGAGGGGAATGCCGAGAAGGACTCCGGCAGGGGCAGGTCCTGCACGGGTTTCTCTAGATCGCGGAATTGCAAGGCATCCTTGAAGGCATTCAGCTCTGGCTGTCCGTGTCCGGCTGCAAGCCCACGCAGGCGCACCTGCAGGCACCCCAGCAGCCCCAGCTTCTTGAAGATCAATGCGGTCCCCAGTGTTAGGAGCAAGAAGGCGTAACAAGTTGGAAAGCAGCCCTGCATGGGAGGAAACTCCCGGAACATCAGAATCGGTCTGTCATTGCTGAATTTGATCCAACGGCCCCACCTTGAAATCCCAGATTCCTTCAGCCACTTGCAGGCTGCGAGATTCGGGTCGGAGCCCACATCCTTCCAGGCCGCGAACAAGTTCTCGTAGTCCTCCTTCTCCGAGCTGAAGTGAGCAGCAAAGTGCGCTGCCTCTGGAGAGGACTGCAAGGCTGGAGAGATTACGCTGACTAGCTGCTGTCCCTCCATGTGACAGGCAAAGCTTCCCGTGGGGGTCGCGGTCTGAGTGAAGTTGCAACCATACTTCTTAGGCGGAAACTGGACAAGGCTTGCGGCGGGCACTCCATCCACGCCAGGCGACGGAATGTAGTGCTGGAAGAGAACATCGCGCTTCCAGGCAAATGCCTCCCAAACTAGTGCTTCCTTCGAAGTCGATGTCAAGTAGGTCACTGAAAGTGGTAAGTTGTTGCTCGCAATCTGCTGCTCCAGAATGCCCTGCGTGTAGTGGGAGTAGTCGTGCAAGACTTGGCCCATACAATTCATAGGATCGTGACGGCAGGATGGCGAAAGCCATGTATAGTTCTTGCACTGCCATTCTGCTCGCGAACACAAGTTTGCAGGGTCTGCTGAAAGCTCTCCTGCCATGGATGCGTTGCCAGCACCGAGCCACTGCAACTCTGCGCTGCGCAGATTTTGTTGGAATTCGGCATGGGGAAAGCGATCTACGGTATGCTTTAGTGTAAAGATACCACTGACTCCGGAGACATGATGATGACCTGCTACAATCGCGCTGCCGTCCCGCACCCATTTCCCTATCTGCTCGTCTTCGCCTCCTTGCCAAACCTCAAAGTTGGCATCGGCTCTACCCATAGAGATCGCCCTGAAATCATGCACAGGGCTCTTAAGCGATGTCACTCGATCGATATCGTACATCAAAACCTCCTCTAGGAGAATTGCTGCCACCTCTGACAACAGTTGGTGCGATGTCCAATCGTGCTTGGTGATTCTGATTTTCTGCTGCTGTCTCGGTCGACTGGGAATGCCAAGCCGGCACGAAGCATCGGCAACAGCGATCATCAGAAGGTCTCCGGCGCGCGAGCATAGCACCGACATGCTGCTTCTACAGGTACGATGGTTCTGTGTGTCTGGAATTGCCTACTCCGTGACTGTGCCAAGCAACCTTACGGCGACTGACAATCACTGACGAGTGGAGTCTTTGATCGTTCAACAAACCCACTCCCGACATACCGGTAACGCGCTCGGACCAAGAATTGGACGGGCATCTGTGGACGAGCACTTCTGTAACAAAAACAAGTGAAAAGTGCCAACTAGCACGGTCTAATCGGTGCACGTCTCGACGGAGGAGTTCGAGTCCCACCGCACCCACTCCTTGCAGACAGGGAAGTCAGCTGTGCCGGCTTGTACAAGATTGGCATTCCCCGGAAGATTTCCGACAAGATCTGTGAACTTAGCTGGTCCTTCGGCGAATCTGGTTTTCTTGACTTTTCCTTATGCTGGCCTAGCTTCTGCTGGACGAGGAAGGAGGGGAGGTTGTAGTTCCGGGAGGAGGACGAAAGCCCATGGCCCATGACACGCGCAAGCTGTTGACAGACCCAAGCGGAGCCTAGACAGGCAGCCAGGAAGGGCTTCGGGTGGCAAAAGGTTGCACTAAGGGTAGTTCAGCAATGCGGCAAAAGCCGTAATAGCTCCAGCGCCGCATCATCCGCCGAGAAGCGGCCAAAGACGGCACGTGAATTCTCATGCTACAGGTCACACTCCGGACAGAAAAGGAGTTCGTCATGAACGAGCGTGGGCGGGAGTGAGCCCTGCTCGCGCTGAGATGAACGACGTGAAGGCCTCCCATAACCTTCAGTGCCTCAACACCCCAGCTCCGCTCGAAGCTTCAGCCACAAGCGGCAAGAACGTTCCCTGGTGGTCCCACGTACGATACTTGAACAACCGAAGATCCAGGCAAAGCATGGTGTTTTTGTGCCCCCCCGGCCCTGGGTCCGAAAAAATCGCGAGGTGCCAAACCGCTGGTCCTGAAAATGACGATCTTCTTAGCAGTAGCCTCCGGCGGCTCTATAGTAATCCCATCCTCCAACGGGACAACTCAACAACCTGCACACTGCATGCTGTGGTGGCAGAAGCGCATAAGAACAACAGCACAGCACAGCCCCAAACCAAGTCACTGGTTGGGACCTGCAGGCCCCGAGCTTGAGAAATGAGATCCCGCAGCGTGCCGGAAACATGCGGCGTCGATCCCGCAACGACAACAGCGTCAGGGTAGCTGAAGCACCGGTCAAGGAGGAAGGGAACCGAGGCGCATCGACAGAAAAGCAGTCGCATAACGATTGAAAACCCGCAGCAGGCCATAGCATAAGGAACATACCGACATGGCACCGGGGGACGAATACAGAGAGCATAATGATGAGGGAAAGACACTTGAGAAGAGGGCGACGAAAGCTAGGGGAAAAGAAGCGTAGCTGGGAACACGGGGTGACTAGCGAGGCGATGCGAATGACTTGCACGGGGGGGACGTTTGACATGAAGACTACAACTGAAAGAAAGGCGTGGAGCCACATTCTATCTTCGAGTTCTGGTGGCTTAGAGACAGAACTGAGGGACCTTGCGAGGGGGGGAGGGGGAGGGACTTGAAGGTAGGGGGAGGGCCCCCCCCCCCTCGGTTGAAGCAGACGCTTCTTTCAGAAGGCTGACAGACACATCCCATCCTCCAGGGTGTCACCGGCAATTTCCAGGCTGGGTCGATCTCGCAAGAATTGCGCTAGTTCACGACCTCGGAAGCTATCACAGCCACCTCCCTGACTCTGACGGCATGACACAGGCTTCGACCTGCTGAGCCTAGGCTCCAGACGCAGGCTTCTGGCGTCGGTGTCGCCCAAGCCTGGCCCAGGACGTGTGACTTCTACCCTCAGACACGGCGCTTCTGCCAAAGTCAAGGCTCTGCTCTCTTGTACATGCAATCTTGCCACGGCGTGCCGTAGCTGAGGGAGTGGTACAGACAACTGCCGTCTCCGGGCTGGCGGACAACGCGTGCATTCCTGCAGGGAGCTGGAGGATCCTCTTGAAGAGAATCATGGATTGGGCCACCCCTGATCCGCTTCTCCTGAGCACAAAGTTGCCCGGGTTGCCACCCATCTGATGGGGATTGTTCTTGCAGCCATAGTTCACCTGCAACCAAACAGCGCATGCCAGCTGCCAGCCGTCGAGCATACTCGTTTCCTCGGGGCGGCGCCCAGGCGTCCTTGTGTTTCTCTCTATCTTTCTGGAAGTGAGGGCACCTGCAACGATGGCACAGTGCAGTCTTTCGAGGATTCCTGCGCCCTCTTCTCCCTCGCCGAACGCCTATCGGTCGGGTGCTTGCCATCGCACTTGTCGCAGGTGGTCGAGCCGGAGCTGCCGGCAGAGTTTATGCCTGGCATAAAGCTTCCGTCAGCTGCCGAAAGCAGAGAGGAGGAGCCTATGCCCCGGCCTTCGCGATGCGACGTCAGCCTGAAACGACACATCTGCTGAGGCAGATCCAACCGAGAACTCCACCCCCACAGCCAATTGCAGCCTTCCCGGGCCCACAGCAACGCTCTTGCTGCGACTGCTCCCCTGCAAGGGAGGAAGAAGAATCAGGGGGAATCCATGGGGGGAAGGCGGGGAAATTTCCGCCCCTGGGCCCGGGCATCGCCGAGGCTACGAGGCACCGGAAGCTGACCTAAAATCCCAAAGACCCGAGGCTTTCTGAAGGGCGCGCCTTTTCTTGGGCCCCTTTTGTCTGAGTCCCTGGGCCATCGAAGTTTCCGCTGTTGGAACTCCGCGGACCGCTAAAGTCATCTGAGACGCCATGTTTCACAGATGCATCTCACGGCTCTCACGGCTCTCACGGCTCCCTGAGCCTCGCCGAGAGTGGAAGTTCCCAACGGGCGTCGTGGGCCGCTCCTGGAATCGGAGAGGTGGCTCGTGAGTGCAGATGTTACAGGGAGACGTCCCTCTGCCCCTGTGTGAGTGCCTACGCCAGGCACTATCCCTTGCAGGTCATCTTGCATGATTCTTGTTCCTAGTCAACCCAGACCTGGCTCGTTCGCCGACTCGGGCCCACAGAGGTATGTCCCCTGGGATCAACGGCTCGCCGTGTAACTGCTGAGGAAAGGAAGCTCTTTGGCATCGGCGCTTTCAAAGGACTCGAAGCCTGGTTGGAGTATGGCTCGGGGGGAGGATCGCCTGCTGCGCCACCTCGGCTGACTGCAGCTCTGGCAAATCGCCACTAATTTATATCTCGGCTGGGAGTGGTAGTGTTGCTAACGGCTTCACATCGCAAGACTCCGCACTGTCAGATCAGCCTACAAGCAAAAGCTGGGCCCCCTGTCAAAGACCCGTCGCAAAGACTCTCAAGCCCATTAATGACCTTACAGGCCCTACAACCTACAAACCATACAAGCGGCCAAAACCCCGAAATCCGGAAACCTCGAAACTCCCAAGAGCTCGCATGAGCTCGCCGCCCTCGTCAAAACCCACAACACATTCACCCCGACTCCAAACCCCTGACCGCCTAAGCGAAGTGCCAAGCAACTGGGTGGAACAGTGTGCCTGTCTATTGGCTATAACCGGGGCAGCCACTCGCGACATGGGCTGCGACGCATTCGGGAACCGCCCCTTAGCAGCTGCGCCGATTTGATTCAGTTCAGGCCGTTGAGTCAGTGATTTACAGCTGGTCAGAACAGCAGACTTAGAGCCACAGAGACCTACAGGCACACAAGAGAACACACACAACAGCCATCCAATGTTACAGCAGAGCTACCCGCTCGAAGGATGCCACAGAATCGTGCCATTATGTCATCACAAACAAACTTCCTCTTGAAAGACTTGCTCTCAGCCCCCGGCAAGAGCGGAGGCTGTGCCAGCTGCCATCCTGAAAGTAGGATGCAATGCTTCGAAGTTTCCGCTAGGGCTGAACAAGAGAAGTCTTACCTAGGGAAACGATGCAGTATTCCTTTTTGCGGAGTAGTGCAAAGCACCTCGGAGGTATTGGAGCCGGCCGCCGCATCTGGGCGGAGCTTCGCGGAGCTTGGATTGATGTGCCCGGTACTCAGCCCTGCTGAGAGAGCGGCATTGAGGGTGCTGTACGTCGTCGCCATCTTCTGGCCTTGGGGTCAAGTCTGGCCTCTGGCGCCGGGCCAGTGTGTCCGCCTTAATGCCTGTGCCCGCCTCGTGTCTCTGTACGCAGTGCCTGCTTGTGTGCTCATGTCTCGGTGCGGACATGACTACGCACAAGTCTGTACACACAGCTTGACGTACACACGGATGCCTGCACGAGTATCTAACTGCTTGTAGGGATGCACGTGCACAGAGACGTACTTGTACATATGCTTGTTAATTGAAGGCCATCGGCTCAATCGCAATTTCTCAATTCACACGCACATATCTTTGCATCTTTGTGTATATATAGAAGACTATGCATGCATGCATGCATGCATGCATACATACACACATGCAAAAGTGCAAAAACCGTGCCTGCAGTCACGTATGCACGCAATGCATGCATGATCTCACATGTTGTGTGTGGCCGATGATCTCCGTGTGCACGCCCGCCGAGAATAGACCCGCGTCGCAGGCCCCCCATGGTATGCCCCCCCCCAAGCCAGGCCTCTCGTCCCATCACAGTCACACGTCATCCGCGTAACTCCCCCCAAGCCAGGCCTCGCCTCTCGCCTTGGCAAACGGGCCACAACCATGGAACCACAAGACAGCGAACCACAGGGGCGGGGTGGGGAAGGATAACCCACACAGGGAACCACACGGCTCCTTCCCCTTCCCCTCTCTTCGACACACAAATGAGAAATAGGGGGATGATGTTGCCCACAATGATGTTGATGTGCTAATCCCGGTGTGGCTGATGGTGGTACCTTTGCTCTTATGTTGCTCTGGGCTTCGGCACCGCAGGTTCATTGCTTTATCTAGTTGAAAACCGTGCTTGGCTTGCGATGTTCTTGCGAAAACTGTACCGACCGATGTCATTCCAAGCCAAGTTTCGGTTGGGTTCGTTAAAAGTAAGCTTGAGCAGGTGATTGAAGGATTTTCATTCGGGACTCTTGAGCAAGGGACCGGAGGAGAGTGCGGATGGGGATCATGACCACCATCTTCGTCATCATCATCAGGATCATTGGCTTTGGAGCTCAGGCAGGTCGGAGTTCAATGGAACAGCATCACATCCTACGGTCCAAACCCTTAGCAACCGGACGCCCAACCAGCAATAGCCATGGAAGTGGGCGCAGCCGACCGCAACCACAGGGGGGAGGGGCGGGGGAACCCACACCACGGGGAACCACAGGGAGAGAGGGGGGGATACCATGGGGTGGGGCGGGGGGCCTAGCAGCGCTGCGCCATATATACATATATACACACACATACATGTACAAATTCAAATTCACATACATATACACACATACGTATACATACACATAGAAATCACATGTACGCGTACGCGCACACACGCACACATATTCATATATACATATACACCTAAACATACAACACATTCAACATACGGCACATACAACACATACAGCACAGACACCACATACATCAACATACACTTGCACATACACCTGTATATATATATACATAATATGTACCTGTATATATATATATATATATGTACACATACATATGCATATACATACATACATACATACATACATACACATGCACACACACACACACACACACACGGAATGTCGAGCGAGTTTTCTTTATGCGACGAACCACCCTGATGCCCAGGTCTCAAGCGACCACACATCAGAGACTTTCGACATGTCAGCTCATGGTCAAGAACGTCGAAGAAGCACAGCGAGAAGTAACCCTGCCTGAACCTGACCACCTGCCTAAACCCCAACAAAGCCTGACTACCTGCAAGGACACCGAAGGCGACGACGAAGACATGGACAGAATGTGGAACTGCTCAAAGCATGTATTGCGGACGCAAGCACTGATAAAGCTCATAACTCACAAGTGCTGAGGGGTTCTTGGGCTTAGCCCCAGGCCATCCAAACAGAGCAGTATAAGGACGAACCATGCACAGCGAATACCAGGATGTCACAAGCAGTCTCGCAGGTACGTGGATTGAGCGTCCCCAATCCATTTCACGACAAACTGGAAAGGTCTTCGTTGGGCAGTGCCTTCCAGATTGTCCACTGCCCCCCTGCTGCATGTCGATTAAAACATGAATCAGTGCAGAACGTGAAGTGAATGCCCTTGGACGCAGGGTTGTCACACACACACACACACACCGCCGAAGCGGGGTGAAGGTTAATGCGGATTCATCACACGCACACACACGCACACACACGCACGCACACACAGATGCACACATACATACGCATGAATTCATTCATGAATGAATACCTTCGTTCATTGGTGGAGTCATTCATTCATGTGTGTATATGTATAGACTGTATAAATACACACAACTGCATACTTAGCTGCGTAGAAAAACCGCGTAGAGATAGTGTCTGAGTGCGGGTGTGCGTATCCTCTTGAACCTCGAGTACAGACCTGTACATGCACGTGTCGATGAAGAACGCCAGGACCGATGCTGTCTGAACGTCGCCAAGCTTCTAAACAGCAAATCTCCGCTGTGGAAAACAGGTCAGCACGCCTGGCCAGATGGGTGATAGACTCTTGTGAAGATAGCACGACGTTTGCCTGGCTGGCGGAGCTATGATCCAACGTAATGGGAACATCCGAACGTATTGGACAAGTCTTCACTGCGGCCTCTCTGCGAAGCTTGGCGACCGGTTCCCGCAGCTCGGAGAAAAGCGTCTAAAAAAGGCGAACTGCCTTGGACTGCAAGGCACACCTAACCGCCTGAACAGGAGCCATCAACGGGGGCCGTGCACTCGAGATCACCGCATGCTGCAGGGTTGTGGAAAGCATATTTCTTTGAGCCAGCATCGTCAGCGTGTGAATTCAACGGAAAAACGAACCAAGCACATGCCAACCGCAGAGAACTGGCCAAGGCACAGACTTTTTCAGAGGAAGCTTTTTCGGCCACCATGACCGGCTCATGCATTCTGAAATTTTCGATACACAAATAGGTCTCCCTGCACCGGATCCGATGAGCCAAGCTGAAGAACTCTACATTTTGCGACGGGCCGCCGACAAAAAGGTCTCCCACTAAACTCCCACTAAAGTCAGAGACGGAACCCCGACATGTTACTCAGGCGATCCACCATGGCGAGGCTTGAAGAAGCTCTTTCAAAGTAAACTGAAGGGCTTCGACTGCTTTCTGTTAGGAAACGGAACGGGGAAGAGCGGGTCCAAGGCGCTTTTGGCGACCTGAAGCTCCGTTCATGCGGCGGCGACCCAGCGCGACCAGCCCCATGAGTGCCTCGGCGACAAGGACAAGGACCCCCGAAGACCCAAGGAGCTTCGAGTGACGCCGGCGACGTACTGCTGCACTCTTTATTGTGAAGTCGGTCTTCGACATTGCTCATCAAGCTTAACCCCGAAACGCAGACTTGGAATCCCACTTTCGGCTCTCTGCCGAGTCCACCAAGACGAAACCAGCTGTGTTGAAGGTAGCTGCACCTACCTGCCGGTGAGCACCGTGAGTCATCTTGCAGAAGCCGTCAAAGCTTCCCAAATGATTCAATAATTCGGAACCCCCTAATTATATTGGACCGGCTGTGCCTGCTTGGGGCGCGGCTCTTCTGCGTCCTGCGGCTACTTCGGAGTTCTCTCAAGTTGGGAAGGCCTGGGGCTGTGGCGGGCTGCGCGCCTCCAGCGGCTGGCAGCTGAAGCTCTTCATGCACCGCTCTGCACATTGCTTGCAGGCGCTGCCTCTCAAGAAACAGAAACAGCGAAACTCTTCTCCGCTGGGCCAGGATGGGCTGCGGCTCGCCTGCCGGAAAGTATTCCGGGTAGCTCTGCGCCAGGTGGAGGGCCGTCTCTCCGAGCTGCGCAGCGCTGCGCAGCACCGAGGAGGCATTCACCTCGCACCGCTCCAGGTCCTTAAAGGTAGGAGTGGATGCTTGGGACTTGGGCCCAACTCAGGCTCATCTCTTTCGAAGCATGCTGGCCTGATAGTAGAAGGAGGTGACCTCATCGGGGTTCTTAATGCCGTGGTGGAAGACAGGGCCAACTTCTTCGCTTGCCCACCTTTTAAAGGCTCGGATGGTCTGCACTAGAACACCCAGGGTTTAGTGCCGACGGCTTAATCCCATGACTCGACATTGCCACTTCGTCCAGGAGTGCAGGAGTCGAAGTAGCGAGCATGACTAATACATGGAGATTTACGATTTACGACCCAGTGGAAGTCACTTGGGCCCTTATTGCCCAGCTCTTGCTGTGGCCTCTCGACAGCATGCCGTTGCATTTCCGACAGAACTTCCGGATAATGAGCGGCTGTCAGCGCACCGACTTCGTTCCCATCGAGAGCAGATGACCCGTCGGCCATCGGCAAATCGGCGAGTAAATCGTTACCGCCTTCAATGGCATGGATATCCCTACTGCTAGAATGAATCCGTCCATATGCTGCATGCGCATCCGGGGTGCGCAGCCCGACAAAAACTACAGTTTGCCACAACGTTTTACGCGCACGGCCTTGCCGAACCAGTTTCCAGAGTCGGGGTGCGCAGCCCGACAACAACTACAGCTTGCCACAACATTAGGCCCGCACTGCCTTGCCGAACCACTTTTCAATTTTCCAAACCCCAAATTTCTAACCCGATGCCTGTTCAGGAAGACACCGTCAGCCACGTAGAACTCCAAGCGTGGCCAGAGAGTGAGCGACCCCCCAGGCATCTGCCACTTCCGTGCAGGGCCGATCGCCTCCCAGACGTTTTGGCAAAGATCGGGCGGTAGCTATCTCGTATGTGCGTGTATGTGCAAATGCACAAAATAAGTATGTACAAACGTATTTAAGTATGGTATGGATGTATATACACGAGAAGGAGAAAAGAGATAGAGAGAGAAAGAGACAGAGAGAGAAACGAAAGAGCGAGAGCAAAAGTGCTGAATTGCACTACACTATCACGTGCAACCAAGGTCGATAATGCATCATGTTCATTGGGCGCATTCTTGGGCAGCAGCTGCTGCTGCCAACAGAAGCTGCGCAATCATGCTACACATGAATGGACGGCACAGCTGTAGGATATGCAGCTTAGCATATCCACTCTGTAACAAATGTCAAATACACCGCAGTGCGTGGAGAAACTGTTGGCGGCAACAGCCGCGCCATAGCAGCTTCGTCGTCAAGCCTGCTCTGCAACGACACAACAGTGGGGCAGGCCGGTACAGGAGCAGGGTCCCTGGTCCGTGCGGCCAGCTCGCAGGGCCAGGAAGGCCGTCTGCAAAGCTCAAGAAACAATAACCAATCAAAGCTGTGATGGTCATTGCACTGCGCAGTCATTCTGGACACGTTTGGCTCGACTCGGAGCACATTCGGATCATTGCTGAAAACGGTGGAGGCGCATTGCACTGCACAGTGCAATCGCGGGCAGTCGGGTTCAGATCCCTCTCTCTTTCTCTCTGGTTTTGGGGGTTTCGGGCAACACAAGAACATTGCACACCACAGTTAGGACAACACAGCTGCATTCACTTTACACTACACTCGACGAGACAGCAGTGTGACATATCACGATCATTCAGTCGAGGACAAGCATAGCTGCAATTTGCAATCACTGCTGCTCACCTACCTGCACTAGTCCCTCGTAGACGGATAAGTCAGTTAAAAATCAATCTGCAAGCTCGGAAATGAGTCAGGAGAAGTCAGCACCAGAGCAACCTTTGGGAGACACGGCGGCCATGGGGAAAGCCGTTGTGAATCACACTTGACACAATGTGTCACAGGTCTCAAGTCAGCTCGAGAAGTCAGCTTGATAAGTCAGCTCAGAGATTTCAAGTTCTAGGTTACGGGACTCCAGGCTCATTGCAAGACAGATAACTGAAAGCATACAAACCGTCACTCTAGGTTACGGGTCTCCAAGCTCATTGCAAAACAGATGACTGAACGCGTGCAAGCTGTCACTCTAGGACTCTAGGTTACGAGTCTCCAGGCTCATTGCAAGACGGATGACTGAATCCCTTACCTTCAACTACACGGTCAGTGCCAAAAAGCTAGAAATCAACGGCGCCAAGAGCATGATCCTCAAGCACATTGACTTGCTCCTCCAGTTCTTGGGTAACATTGCGGATATCCAGTCCCAGCGCGCCCGTCGAACTACCAGCGAGGTTGCACCAAAAACATACCGCAGCAAGAGAAGTGGTATCTGAGCCTTCCTGGTGGCCTTGGCTGTCAGCCTTGTACCCTCTGGGTACTGCTGGCTCCCGGGCCCGGGGTAGGTTGCGAATAATCATGTTGAGTATTGCTCACCCGCGGCCGATGCTTTCCGCCATCGCCGCTCAAATAATTCAGCCTGCTTTACTCCCTTGTACAGAGTTTGCTGTGACCCATGTTGCCAGTCATCTGCCCGCGTTGGCATTCCTGGCTCTTGAGTCTCCTTCCATTTCGGTTGACGCTCTTTGGCCGTCGGTTGCCATTGTTGTGCCCTTCTCTTGAATGGTACTCGTGGCTTCCCGGCCTTCCGTCAATCGCCTTTGTTCTTTCTACTCTGCCGGGAGTATGCTTGGCTTGAGCTTGCAGGCAACTACCTCCATGTTACCATATGTTTCACATGTGGACGGTGTGGGTATGACTCACCGTTTTGGCACAAAATCTGCAGTGCCCAACTCAGGTAAGTAGCCACGTGTAGGACTGTTTGACCTGCCACATTCTATTGTTGCATTGCTGCGGTGAGTCCTCTGTGCTTGCAATCGTTTTGATTGCCGCCTGGTATGCTTGTGAATGCCTTGGTACTCGTACCGCAGCTTTTCTCATCATGAGTTCTGCCAGCGCTTCTTCTCAATGGATTAATCCTTTCTCGGCATTACTCCGAACTTGGACTGATGATATCGCGGTTCTTCCACGCCGCAACCAGATTGCTTTTGCCGATGCTTTAGTGTGTGACTGCCAGACATTGCTGGCCCTGCGTCCTCAGGGAGGCCCCGACGTACTTTCGAGTTCCTCTTTGCGCAGTAAGTTTTGGGATCTGATTCGGATTTCTTGCTCCTTTCTGAAGCGAGAAGTCCTTCGCCGTGCTCAAGAATTCCTGCCGAAGCACCGCTCTGAACACAGCCGTGTGACCATTATTGCACCGTTCACTGGTGGAGTAAGCCTCCGAAGCAACAACGATTGCAATATTCCGCCTGCCTGTTCTTCTCCTTTTTTCTCCTTCGGGTGCCTTAATCCAGGGAATTCGGGGTTCTCAGGGCTGTTTTCTAGAGAAATCCTTTGGTGGAAGCTTCTCGACTGTGCGAGCTTTTGCCGCGAGCTCAACATCAAGCTTCTGGTGCTGCCAGGCCCTCGTATGCCTGCAGGATTCCAATTGCCCCCTGATTACCCTTTTTGTATGTGGGTGCCAGAAATCAATCTTGGAACACCGTGGGTGTGCTTCTTGCCAGAGATATTGCCACTAGGGTTGAGGTGTTAGAGCACGCTTCTACTTCAGATCGACGTATCTGGCTTCGGTTTCCACCGTTCCAATGCAGTGCCGCTATCATGCTGTGCGCTTTCTACGCCCCGCCCAGTGCCGGAGACAAGGAACCCTTTTTCCGCGATCTCATGAACGAGGCTCGTGCATTAAAGCAAACAGTGCCCGATTCAGGCGCCGTTGTCCTTGTCGGTGATAGTAATATTCATCTTAGTTGCATTGTGGATCATAGTGCATCCTGCCGATGCCTGCACTGCCGGCAACCACGTGAAGATGCAGCGATAGAGCGCACTTTTCGGCATTGTGGATTCGATTGCCTTAACCCCATAAATACGCCAACGCATTGCAGTGAGACCTCCATCGACCTGGTGCTTACCACCGATTCTGTGTGTATTCGATCCATCAAAGTTTTCCCTGTGGGCCAATTCCTCAATTCTGACCATAGCTTAGTTTTGGGTGATCTAGCTATTTCCGTACATGCATCGCCACAGCCTTGCATCGGTCGTGTGGGTTGGCTCCCGGATGAGAAGTGGCACGACGTTATGCAGGTCATTGACAGCTGCATGGTTCTTGCCGCTGAGCTTGTGGAAGCTGCTTCGAGTGACCCTTCCCTTGCCTGCTCCCCTCCCTCTTGTAGTCTGAAGCAACGAAGATCCTGCCTGGATGCTTATGATTGGCTTAGGGTTTTTGCTTTCGTTACTGCTGGGCACTTGGGTGGTATCGTTAAAGCCAGCTTACCGGCCGCTTCTTCCAGGGACTGCTCCTCTGATACAGCTTCCATCCGTGCCAAGCAACAAGGCAATTGTGCCAAGTATGTGCATTTACGTGACAGCAATCCAAGTGAAGCCGCCAAATTCCTGGCTAAGCTTTTGCGACCAAATATCGCAACTCAAATCCGTTTGAAGAATGAATCCACTGGCGAGCTCCTGTCTACAAGTGAGGCACTGTCTGCAATCCTTGATGATATCACTTCCCGTCCGTTAGCCACGAAGGTACTCGTCACCGATAATACGTCGTCATCCCAGCAGGTCTCTGCAATTCGCGCTTCGGGCGCTACTGTGGATCCCCTCACCGAGGCCGAACTTATCGATGACTGGTGCCCTTTCACGATGGACGAGATTGACCTTTGCATTCAGAGCCTCGACCCAAGCAAGTACACATTCCGGGGATGCTATGCATCCCTGCAGCACGCAGGCACGGGCACTCGCAGATTTATTCGTGCACTTCTCAACCTTGCGATGCAACTCCAGATCTGCGCTTCTTCCTGGTGTGAGCGTGTTTATAACCCTATCCGTAAGAAAGGTCCCACTGTGGTTGTTTCCTTACAATGCTTGCGCCCTATATCGCAGGGGACTGAAATGGCAGCACTCTGTGATGCCTTGTTTCTTTTGCGTCACCGAAGGAAGCTAGAGCACTTCTGGGGTCCTTGCCAGGGAGGAGGCCGCGCTGACACCCTCAGCTTTGCGCTCGCTTTGTTGCTTTTCTGCCAGTTGAGACGTGCCTGCCAGCTTCCCACAATCATCAACTTTGCCGATTTGTGGGCGGGTTTTGACACCATTCCCACTTGCGATATTCTGTTGGGGGCCTTTCATGCCGGCATTGTAGGAAAGGCCTGGATGCAGTTAGACGATGAATTACGGCTTGACAGATGCCGTGTAAGACTTGACCATGCAATTTCAGCACCTTTCACTGTCGTGGACGGCGTCGCACAGGGCAAGAAGGCTTCTGTCCACAAGTTTAACACTGCCGCTACGTTCATCAAGGACTACATCTCCCAACACATCCTGGGCGCAGCAATTCCCACAGGGATGTGGCAACATCGTGTACTGCAGCACGCAGAGTACATCAAGCCCGCTATGCACGGTCATCATGACGCCGCCCTGGGTCCTCGCCTTGCCCAAGACGCAACTGCAGCAAGGACCTCTGTGCATCGCTTTGCAGGTGAGGTTGCAAATTTAGTTTTTTATGCCGATAGAGTTGCTTGTGTTGATTCCTGTTCCCCTAGTCGGTTAGTTTGTTTACAAATTGTTGACGACACATTGGCCCCGACCACTTCAGCGCAGCAGTCCCAGCTATTCTGGCAAGCTTGCGAAAGATACACGGTGGAGCATGGACCGAAGTTCAATTTGGGCAAAACCAAATCCGCCATTCTCGCGATCGACATCCCTGCAGAGGAGGAGCTTGATTTGGCTAACTGCCGCTACATGCAGTTGCAAGTACCAGTGGTCCAGCACTACACTTACATGGGCATCACCTTCGACGCCACGCTGTCCATGGACTCACACCTTGCAAGCACTCTGGCACGAATGAACTCCCGCTTTGAGGAACACATGGCCTGCGGCGTCAATGCAGGCCTTCCTACGCCACTTTTGTCCGCAATCGCTGACCAAGGCCCGGAGGCTGTTGGGTTCTACGGTCTGGCACTTTGTATTGGCGCCGCTGGGGCCGAAAGTAGACTTAATGCCATGCAGGCAAACTGGTGTCGTGAAGTTTTAGGTTGCCAGGGTCTCCCACAAGGGCCGCATTTTCCCATGCTTGCCGAGTGTGGGACCTTGCGCCGTATCGGTACAAGAATGCTTGGTGCAGCGCTCATGCTAGAAGCGCGTATTTGGTCTTCTGATGACAGCAGCCCATCTCGCATCATTTTATCTGCCGCCCGACACATCACCGGCGACCATTGGTTCAACAGTGTCCGTCAAATTCGCCTTCGTTTGGGTGATATTCCTTCTTTTCCTGAATGGTTGGAAACCTCGGGCTTTGACCTCGTTCCTTTTGATACGCGTGCTCGCAAACATTTACTCAGCAGATACAAAGTGCACATCGTCGAGCCTGCCTTGTCTGAGTATGACCACACCGCATTCTTGGAGCGTACAGCAAATTCCGACTGGCCTTACTATCAATTTCAGCCATGCCTTGAACCACTGCCTAGGCATTTACTGCTTGCCCAATGGCCGCTGGGTACATGGCAAGACTATAAGATTTGGAGTTTGGCTCGCGCCACGGGGCGCTTTGCTTGGGCACCCCTTGGTATCCACTCTGCACCCAGGGTGCTCCCGCACTGTCCTTTGTGCCATTGTCGCGATGTGACGCTGTTACATCTGCTCAAATATTGTTCTCAAACACGATCGCTCAGGCGATCTTTCAGGATTGAGACTGTGGTCACTGACAGCATTTTTTTGCACAATATTTTCGCCACGAGACCTTCCACCGACAGTCGCCAGCTGGATGGGCCAATCAAATTTGCAGCAGAGTGTATTCGTCTGGTGGCTGCAAGGCTAGATGCACAGGCTTTTCCTTAGCCGCCTTCTGAAAGATGCTGCGCGGTTCAGGTTCAGCTTGGAACTGTGTGCATCTCTGCCTTGTCTGTGTTGGAACCCTTCGCCCGTGATGGCGTAGCTTCCTGTGCAGCCTGCCCTCGCTTAAGCAACCTAGCTCCCCAGGCCCTCTCCGTCGTCTTGCCCCTAGATGCTTAGGCTCGCCCGGAGTTCGCTAGCAATGTTCTAGCTCCGCCTGACCGAGTCCCACAAAGTCACAAAGTCACAAAGTCACTTGCAACATCACTCCTGAAGTCATGCAGATTGCCGCAACCTTGCTTTTTAACATCTATTAGTTGCCACCTGAACCTGAGAAAACCTGGTTTTGTCCACGCAACACATACTAGGGGCACACCAGCTGTGTACGCAGACACCCAGATCGTGCAGCTACTTTTTGCGAGTACGTTTTCCTGCATGGTCGAATCAAGTGGAGCTTCGTTGGCGACCCCGTCGCTCGCTGCAAAACGTAAAGATACTCTTCGGAACAGAGCTGGACACACACACACACACACACACACCCACCCACCCACCCACGCACGCACGCACGCACGCACGCACGCACGCACGCACGTACGTACCTACGCCCGCCCGCCCGCCCGCACGCACGCCCCCACCCCCACCCCCACCCCCACCCCCACCCCCACCCCCACCCCCACCCCCCCACCCCCCCACACCCCCACACCCCCACACCCCCACACCCCCACACCCCCACACCCCCACACCCCCACACCCCCACACACCCCACACCCCCACACCCCCACACACACACACACACACACACACACACACACACACACACACACACACACACACACCACGCACACACTGATGGATTCGGCCAAGAGCACGAGTGCAGGAAGGGGAAGAGAGAGAGGCGAGAGAGAGGCATGTTGTCGTCGTCAAGTCGCGTCGTGAGGATGAGGGTCCTGTCCTCTGTCGTCAAATGCCGCGTAGTAGGGATAAGGGTCCTGTCCCTGGCATTATAATGTGGGGATAGGTTTCTGTCCCCGGAGCCAGACATAGAGAATGGCTGCCACTGCCACGGTCAAAGTGCGATGTCCGGGCAGGGCGTAAAACGTTCAAAATGCCAAGTAGTAGGGATTGGGTTCTGTCCCTGGCACACCGGGGATATGGTTTCGGTCCCCTTGCAGGTACGTTGCAGCACCTTGCTATCAGGCTCTTCGTTGGCCATTCCCTGATGTCAGATATCCGCATGAAAATGGCACACCAAAAAGCACCATGCGCGCAAGCCCTCTTTTGCATGGTGGATTGGTGTGGCTGCCGACTCCCGGGATGTTCCATCGGTCGGGGACCTCAGCCTAGAGAGAGGCCGTTTCAAAGCACAGGAGGGTCCCCTCCTTCAGGGCCTATGGCACCTGGAGATCGGGAACCCTCCTTGTACAGAAAAGAGAGTTCCAAAATTTTGTGCCGTCCAGAAAGAAGCCTGCACAGGAGGCAGCCACATCCTCACCGGGCGCCCTGCGCGGGCCCATGGGTGAGGTCGGATGGGTCGTCGAAATTACGATCTTCCAAGATAGAGCGAATGAGGGAAAAATGCTTGAGCACGGGTACTAGCTTCACCCCGGGCCCTCGGTGGAATTGAGATTGGCTTAAACGGCCTGGTACAAGGCCTTCCCCTGGCACCGGCGGTTTTACGCTTGAAAACACAATAAATCCGGAGCCGGCCCTGTCACCGGCGCTTTTTTCGCTTCAAAACAAAATAAAACAGGAACCGGGCCTAGTGCGTGTTTCTTTTGCGTGACAAATAACCAAAACCAGAAGTTGAGGCCAGCGAAAGATACCCGACAGGTAGCTGAATCTGGCTTGTGGGTAAAGTCTCGATTCTGCACGGCTTACTTCGAATGCATATCGGGGTGGGGACACTGTTACAAGCAATTTTAAACACAAATTCAAAGCAAAATCAAGCAAACCATGGCTGGCCCTAGTGGACTTTGATAGTTTTTTCGGGTGCCATTCGCTTCCCCGCACAAGGGCACTGGACGACTGCGCCACGATGAGGCTGCCACCATTTGCAGCCGAAAAATAATCGTTCTTGAGGCTTCGCATAGCGCCTAGAGGTTTTGAACAAATGTTGGGTGCCATTTAGCTTCCCCTCGCAAGGGTACTGGACGACTGCGCCACGATGAGGCAGACACCCGTTGCAGCCGAAAAAATTCCGTCCCCGAGGCTTTCTTAGCAGCCTCGGGGGGCCCACCCCACTCGGGGGGATCCTGAATCAGATTGGATGCCAAGCAGGCGGCTGTCCTCGCCACAAGAATCCCTCCACATTCTTGATATGCACGGTCTCCACGGGAAGATAAAGTCCATCCTGGGCACTCAGGAATCCCTCCACATCCTTCTCATGCACGGTCTCCGCGGGAAGATAAAGTCCAGGCTGTCCTCGCCACCAGAATCCCTCCACATCCTTCTCATGCACGGTCTCCGCAGGAAGATAAAGTCCATCCTGGAATCCCTCCACATCCTTCTCATGCACGGTCTCCACGGGAAGATAAAGTCCATCCTGGGCACTCAAGAATCCCTCCACATCCTTCTCATGCACGGTCTCCACGGGAAGATAAAGTCCATCCTGGGCACTCAGGAATCCCTCCACATCCTTCTCAAGCACGGTCTCCGCGGGAAGATAAAGTCCAGGCTGTCCTCGCCACCAGAATCCCTCCACATCCTTCTCATGCACGGTCTCCGCAGGAAGATAAAGTCCATCCTGGAATCCCTCCACATCCTTCTCATGCACGGTCTCCACGGGAAGATAAAGTCCATCCTGGGCAATCAAGAATCCCTCCACATCCTTCTCATGCACGGTCTCCACGGGAAGATAAAGTCCATCCTGGGCACTCAAGAATCCCTCCACATCCTTCTCATGCACGGTCTCCGCGGGAAGGTAAAGTCCAGGCTGTCCTCGCCACAAGAATCCCTCCACATCCTTCTCATGCACGGTCTCCGCAGGAAGATAAAGTCCAAGCTGTCCTCGCCACAAGAATCCCTTCACATCCAGAAGATAAAGTCCATCCTGGGCACCCTGAGTGCGCCAAAGAGGGCCGGCATTCTGATTCTGACCATTCTCCGCTTCCCGAGGCCTCAATCACTGCCTTGGCGGGACCTGCGTTCCTCGTTCCCTGAAAGATCACCCTCACACTATGGCTCTCGTTCCTCGTTCCCTGCAAGATCACCCTCACACTATGGCTCTCGTTCCTCGTTCCCTGCAAGATCACCCTCACACTATGGCTCTCGTTCCTCGTTCCCTGCAAGATCACCCTCACACTATGGCAATGGCTCTCGTTCCTCGTTCCCTGCAAGATCACCCTCACACTATGGCAATGGCTCTCGTTCCTCGTTCCCTGCAAGATCACCCTCACACTATGGCAATGGCTCTCGTTCCTCGTTCCCTGCAAGATCACCCTCACACTATATGGCAGCGGATGGCACAACATACAATCAACGGTCCACGGTCAGAGCAAGAATCCTGCAAAGACACGCACACCTTAGACACGGGCCAACATTTTTCACACAGCTGTCTGAATCTTGAAATGGTGCCTTGCTGCCGCCATGCCGGATGGAAAATGCGTTGCATGACAGTGTAAGTCAAAAACTCAACATGCCTGCCTGATGGCTGATGGCTCACCGCCTAAGGCGTGCCCATTGCTCTTTCAGAACCTTCGCAGCTTCTAGAAGCATTTCAAACGCTTCATTCTCCTGGCCTAACTCTGAGTCTCGTGGATTACGGATTTTTTCTTCTTGCATGAAATCGAGAAAGTCGCTTGCATCTTTCAGCGCAGATGCATGGGATGCCCCTTGCAAGAGTCGCTTGTCCAGCTCAGGGAAATACGGGACCGAATCAACCCATGGGACCTCGACGAGCTTGCGAAAGTTGCCGTACTCGTCCATGGATTCCACCATATCTTCGACGCACTGAAACAGCACAGCTGATGCCTGTTCTTTGGGATTGCATCTTGAAACCCCTAGTCTTACATCTCTACACAACAAATCTTACATCATGTCCTGACTCCTGACCACTCTTCGATTTCAACTCCAAACAACTGACCGGCCTGGCACACTTTCTTGTTCTCATCGCTTGCCATGCAAGCTGCTGCAGTCAAAACTTGTCTTAGTTGCACGGCACGGTCCTTCACCTTGCCATCGTCGAATCCATGCAGTACCAACATCTGCAACATGACGTTCATCAAGTGCCCCTCACACAAGCGCCCCGTCTGGATGATGATCATGATCTCCGGACAGTAGCTGGAGGGATCGCTAAGCAGTGCAAGCAGGCTAGCAACTAGAACCCGTAACATGAACATGGCAGCGGATGGCACAACATACAATCAACGGTCAACCGGTCCACGATCAGAGTGAGTGGCACATTCTGTGGCCAAGAATCCTTCAAAGACACGCTGCACACCGTGGGAACATTTTTCACACAGCTGTCACTGAATCTTGAAATGGTGCCGTGGTGCCTTGCTGCTGCCGCCATGCCGAGTGGAAAATGCGTTGCATGACGTTGCAAGTGAAGAAATCAAAATGCCTGAATGGATGCCTCAGCGCCTAAGGCGTGGCTGCACTCAGTTGATGTTGATGGCCTCTGAGGTGATGATGCATTCATCTTTGGTCTTCTTTGGCTTTGTGGCTTTCGCGGCGACGGGTGGATCCACTGCTTGCTCTGCTGAGCCGGCTGAGCCTGCTGACTTCTCTACGGCTTCAGGCCCTTGAGGCTTCGATGGTTCTGGCTTGCCCTTGTTGTGCTCACCCTCACCTGTTGCCAAACCGTCATTTGGCTTTGGGGACTTTGGGGCCTGGGGCTGGGGCTCCTCGCGCTTGGCTTGCTCGGCTTGGGCCGCTTGGGCCTCAGCGGTTCCGGGTGCCTCAGCTGAACCCTGGTGCTTGTTGGGATTCTCCGCCTGGGACTCGGCCTTGTCTTCATCGGCTTGGGTGCTTTGGGGTGCCTGGGCCGCCTCGGTCGGGATGGCAGTGCTGGCCGCCGGCTCGGTCGGGATGGTAGTGATGGCAGGCTGTCCTCGCCACAAGAATCCCTCCACATCTCTCTCGAGCACGGTCTCCGCGAAGACCCATCCGGATGGAAGATAAAGTCCATCCTGGGCACCCTGAGTGCCCTGCCTCAAATGGCAAGCTGTCTTTTCCAAGTCCTTTTTCGTAAGGTTCAAGAACCTCTGCCAAAGGGCCCCGGCATTCTGATTCTGACCGCCGTTCTCCGGCTCTTCCAGAGACAATGCCTCAATCACTGCCTTGGCGGGACCTGCGACGATGCACCTCGTTCCCTGCAAGATCACCCTCACACTGGCCAGTTCATCTGGCTCGGCGCCGGCGGTGACATTCCCGGCTTGCACACCAAAGTGATGGAGCTGGCATTCCTTTTCCTTGCCCTCAGCCACTTTCAAGATCTGCTCGCCCTGGCCCTGGAGGACCGTCTGGAGACACGAGAGGGCCTCGCCTGTCATCTTGGAACTTGCACGAGCCTTGGGCCTTTCAGCAGGAGGCTTGACCATGTTCTGTCTCTCCAACGTACTTACACGCTCTTTGAATGCAATGTGGAACTGCTTCATCGCGCTCTTCAGGCTGTCCTGAGCTAAACACAACACGTCGCCTCAGGATGTGCTGGACTGCTCTCATGATAAGTCTCATGGCATGCAAATTCGAGGCAAACAAGATGCATAGAAATGTGCAAACCAGGCACTTCCTGGGCAAGGGCGGTGGCAATCTCATCAGGGAGCCGGAACATGAAGGGCTGGTCCATGTTCGCTGAGCCCAGATCCTTCAAGTCTTTGATCTGGGCAATCTCGGCACAGACGTCCAAGCCGTGGTCAAACAAGACAAGTGGCTTGGACTTGCCGGACTTGCTGTCCTTCTCCTTGAAATTCTTCTTGGCGGACTTCATGCTGGCCACGCGCTGATCGTGGGCTGTGACGGCCTTCCGCAACTCTTTGATGCTTGCTTCGAGCGCGGATCGAAGCTCGGTGATCGGCTTGCGATCTGCTGCTCGTGCTTTCACAAGCTCCTGAAGCTGCTCCTTGCTCTGGCATTCCCAGAAGAGCTGTTCCTGCGTAGACTCTATCGAGTGCAGAGTCACGAGCTTCTCGTAGTTGTCGATGGGAGGAGCCATTTGCAACTGCCGTTCCCACCCTGTCGCCGTGGCCGCCCCGGCCCCGGCGGGCCCGGCACCATCCGCAGCCGCCGGAGCGCCTGCCCCGTCCCCTTCGGCATTGTCCTTGTCCTTGTTCTCCGGCTTCTTGCTTTTGTCTTCGGGCTTGTACTCGTCGATCAGCATCTGAAGGTCCCCGGATTTTTCACCGAGCACCGACTGCATAAAGACCAGCCTTTTCTCCACTGAGTCTTTCTCAACCTTGCAATCCGGCTCCGCTCTCTTGCCGCGACTCTTCAGAAGTGCCAACACTTCGTGCGCCGAGTTGGCTTTCTCCTTCAATGCCACCGAGAGGTTGACCAAAATGGTTTTCTCTGCACGAATTTTGGCAGAGATCTGAGTGTCTCGATCCCATTTGCTTTTGGTGCCGCGACCGCGACCGCCACGGCCGCCCTTTCCTCTGCCTCTGGATTTGTTCCTCTGCTTTCCTTTCTCAGAATCACCCGAACCATCCTCCTCATCCGAAGGATCCTGCTCATCTGAGCCGCCTGAAGATCGTGCGGACCTTGCCCTTTTCCTCTCAGCGCTGGGCGGAGTCTTCGCCGTTGCCGGTTTCTTGGAACTGCCGGCTGCTTTCTCTTGGTCGTCCCCTGACTCAGAATCCTCGGCCTCTGACTCCTTGGACACTGCTTAGATTAGAGTCCTACACTTCCGCGACACTTCCGCGACACTTCCGCGACACTCCCGCGACACTCCCGTGACTGGCTGCTGACATCAACGCAACAATCGCACTCCACACGGCTCTGTGTCATGGCTGTCGTCTCAAGAACTTGGAACCTCAGACCTGAACAGCCTGGCCCTCTCAACTCAATCAGCTGAGCATCTAGGTCTTTCTGCAAGGCCTCGACATCCACATCCATGTTCCCTGGTGTGTAAATCGATCCGGCCTGGCCTGCTCTGAGCATCTCTCTGGCTGCACCCATTGCATCACCGATCAAGTTCCGGTGCTTTGTGAGATCCTTGAGCTGGGCTCCCTCGTCCTTGAATGTGGTTTCCCGGGCGTTCGTTGACTTCTCCTTGTCCAATATGTTCTTCAAGTGGACTTTGGAGGCGCTGATCACACCGATGCGCAGTGACCCGTTTTTGCCTCTTTTATCGTACAGCACATCTTCTGTTTCGGGGTTCTCGTTAATCAGTGCTTCGTACGCTTTCCATTGGGCAGATGCTTGCACCATGGTCATTCGACCCTGACCCTCGGTCAGTGTCTCCGTCACAAACTTAAGGTATGCATCCTCCGGCAGCATGTCATATACGTCATCGTACTCCACACGGCTTTTGGTCACGACCCGCTCAAGAACCTTGAAGACCTCCTTTCCTGACACCTGAACCGAAGCAGTGTCTATAAAGCAACATAGCGAGAAAGTCGCTTGCATCTTTCAGCGCAGACTAGATGCATCATGCATGGGATGCCCCTTCCAAGAGTCGCTTGAGGCTTGCTTCGGCTTGCTTCAAAGGGCATGAAGAAATGGCAAGGGCACTGCACACTTGAAACTTGAAACTAGCCTGGCCTTCTTGGTGCTGCCGGTACCGTCATCGCCTGTCAAGTCCTTGTACGTCTTGAGTGCTTTTGCCAGCTTGGCCTCGTCCTGCCTGACTTGGCTCCACCACTCAGACTTCCCCTGGGCCTTGCAGATTCGAGTGAGGTTGTCGACCTTGTACTTGCACTTTGTGCAATGGGAGGACTTGTTGGCCATGTTCTCAGGAGGGAAGAACAAAGTGCAGGCTTTGCATTTCCTTGTGTGCGTTTTGGTGGCCTTTCTTTGACCAGCAATCACCTTGGCTTTGGCTTTGGCCTTGGCCTTTGGGGCGGTTGACTTCCCGCTTCCTTGAGCGCTTCCTGCGGCGCTGCTGTTCCGGCTGGTCCTTCTCCGTTTCTTCTTCTGTGCAGAGCCCGAGCCACTGCAGCCGCTGCCTTCACTGGCAGACTCTTCGGCTTCGCACTTTGGACACATCCACATTTCGTCCGCTTCCAATTCCATCGCATTGTCCGCCTTGTCCGCCATCGCGCTGTGCCACGAGGTGCCACTGAAAAATCAAAAGATCGCTCGGTCCATAGCAGAAACGACAGGAACATGTGCTTCTGTCTGTGAGTGTCTGCGTCTCTGTGCAAACAACTCGGGAGCACAGAAAGCTGCAAGCTGCTTGTTTTCCCAGACTCACAGCAATCACATCGCTGGGTGCAGGTGCAACAGACCACGGCTGCCACGGCTGACTACATCAGTCATGAAAAGATACCGTGCCTAAAGCAAACAACAACACCTGGCCGACAAAGGCCAGATGCATGCCGTTTCCCATGAGATCTAAAACCTGGGGCGGGCTACATCCTGCTTGCCTCAGAACTTGCTCGAAATCGCAGACTTCTAGTGCAGCATGCCCTGGTGAAAGAAGAACCGGGAATCCCTGCATGCCGCAAACTTCCAGAAAATGCACTGGCCGCATGTCTCGATCACGGTTCAACCCATCCATCAGCAAACGGGTGGATGTCAGCAGGGTTGAGACATGATGCTGTTGCAAAATCTTCAGGGGGGGTTGGAACCTGAATGACTGAGTGAGGTTCACCAGCCATTGCACACTACAGTCACAGCCGGAGCCTGGCTGTTGGTGGCATTGGCATCTATGCCCATCCAAAACCTCTGTACGTATCTCATCTACTAGCCGTCGATGAACACCAGAAAGGAGAGCTATCCAATTCCAGGAAGCCGCTTGCCCCCTGGAGTTCACCCGCTTCCTGGGCAGACCCCTCTGCTGTGCCGCCTCTGCCTGCATCTGCTCGAGCTTGTCTTCAGGGCATCGCATGTAGACAATGCCAGCCAGCATCATCGAGGTTTTGCAGATGGACTCCCACAAGGATGAGCCAAGACCTGGCCCTGGAGAGAACGAGCATCGGTCCTTCCTAATGCAGAGAGTGTATCTACGCACACGCTCCACTGGATGCCCAATATCTCTGGGCGATCCCACGACTGTTGAGATTGCATAGACGTCCTGTTCTATGTTGAGAAAGTCAAGCAGCACCTCGGGATCGAAGTTCGGCACACACTCGTGTGCGATCACATCTGGCTTCATCTTGGACATGGCAACTGCCCACACCAAAAATGGAATGGACACATCATGCAACCAACCAAGTTGAGTGCCATGGGCAGAACTTTGCACAAAAGGCACACAAGGCGAGCCTGCGACTTCCACCCAAACATTCTGCTCTCGCTTGGCTACCATCTGGAACGGATGCACTGGACACAACTTCTGATGCTTCAAGCAAAACACTTCATCCGGGCAATGTCTCCAGGTCTTGATGACATCTTTGGCGGTTGCTAGAAAATACCGCCCCTGCTCCTGAGAAATTCGCTTCTTCTCTCGCAGACACTCTGTTGCTGCAAATCGAGATTCCGCTTCTGCACGGAACTTCCTCACATGGTCTTGCAATAGTTTGAGAATGGGCTTGGGAATCAAGTTGCACACGTCCCGAAAGACATGTGCTGAAGCTGCAGGACCCTGCTGCGCTGCCAAAACTAAGCGAGCAGAAGGCTTCACGTCACAGGAGGAATGGACCTTCAGACTGCCAGAGTGCCACAAGCCTTCCTGGGAGAGTTGCTGCGCAATCATGGCCAAGCTAACCTCAGCAGTTCCCACGCCTGAAAAATGTGTGGTGAGGACAACATCCTGCATATTGCCGAACACCTGCCTAGTCCCTGGCAACTTTTCCAGCATCCGGCCCAACACCTTTGACGGCCAATCAAAGAGGCCCTCATAAGTGCTTGGCCCTTCGGCCAATGGAGCTGCTGTTGTTGCACTCGCGTCAGAGCAGTGTGAGCAGCTTTGTCTCTGTGGACTTCGCCCCTCCTCCTCCCGATCGGTTGCGGCCCGTGCTCGCTTCATGGCCAAAGCCGAATAATCTAATCCGACTCCTAGCTCCGAACAGACAGACTGAGACTACAGTCGCTTGAACATCATGACCAGACAAGCGAGCAAGAACTGCTGAGAACAACGAGTTGCCAGGAACACCAGTCCTGCAATGACATCAGAGGGCTCTCGGCTCTGAGACTCTCAGCGCACAGCCGAACTGTTGCATGTTTTTTCGCCTTGCTCTCCGCCCAAGGCCGATTATCCACGTCTGCTGCCTGGTGACCCCAAGCGGTCAATGTGCCGTCTTGCGGGGCAACACACATGCACCAATGCTGTCCATCGTGTGCTAACACGCTTCGAATGGCATAAAAAATCCACAGTCGTGACAAAAACCCACCAGAACCCAAATATCACAAGAAATCCTACAAAAAATCATTATTTCTCCTTGAAATCCAAGAAATCTCATGAGATTCTGCTAAAACGAAGCAGGATGCAGCTAAAACTCTTCAGAATCCGCAAAATGCATATCGAATCGCACAGAATCGCACAAAACCACTGCCAAAGCATTGAAAACCTCCTGCAACACGCACAAAACCGTCTCTACGGCAAGATTCTGACTCCGCGACGGTTCCGCGACACTTCCGCGACACTTCCGCGACACTTCGGGCCCCTTACGGCCATGCTGGGTGCAACATGTGTCGCGCAAGTGTCGCGGAAGTGTCGCGGAAGTGTCGCGGAAGTGTCGCGCAAGTGTCGCGGAAGTGTCGCGGAAGTGTCGCGGAAGTGTCGCGGAAGTGTCGCGGAAGTGTCGCGGAAGTGTCGCGGCACTTGCCCCCGTCCCCTGTCGGGTTGCCGGCCCCCTCTTGTCGGTTGGCATGGACCACTTTTGCTTGCTGTGTGGTGTTTTGCTGCTTTTGGCTCTGGTTTATCTTGACTCAGCATGTTTCCGCAGCTTTTTTTAACTTTCCGTGCTGTTTTGCATGGTTTTCATTGGTTTTTCTTCGTTTTATCATGATTTTCTGTGTTTCTACTGATTTTCCTCCGTTTTACATTGTTTTGCATGCTTTTCCTGTGATTTTCGATGGTTTTGCCATGTTGGTATACATTCCTGCGTGTTTCGCACGGATTTAAGGCTTTCTTTAGATTTCGGTTGTGTTGAAACATGAATACATCATGTTCGCCGGGGCCTCGCCCCTCTCTGGACTCTGGCTTTCATGTATGACATGAAGCATGCCACAGCTCTACTGCCCGAAGCAGCCGAACAAGGTCATGGCATGTCATGACCCATGGCCTCGTTGGAATCTCGATGCATCGAGCAGCCTACATGCTGCATGCCTACCATGCCCACCATGACCATGTCTACCATGCGCTCGGACGATGGCCTCCATTGCCATTGCCACTTCTCGACCGCCACCGGTCTGGCACCAACCATGACATGTATGACAGGAGTGACCATGACTGGCAGGACCATGCCTACTGCCTACCGCCTACCAGAACCATGGCTACCATGCAGTGCAGTGCACTGGGACGATTGCCTCCATTGGGCCTCCATCTGTCTCTTCCTCGAGCGCCACCGCTCGGTCTGGCAGCCACCATGACATGTGTGACCATGAACATGCCTACCTGGCTACCATGCACTCACCCTACGGCATTACTATGGCCTCCATTGCCATTGCCACGTGTCGACCGCCACTGGTCTGGCAGCCAGCAACCATGACATGACATGACATGTGTCCACATAGGCTACCATGCACTCAGTCTGAGACTGAGACTCACAGTGACTCACACTATGGCCACCATTGCCATATGGCCACGTCTCGGCCACCACCCGTCTGGCAGCAATCATGACATGTGTCAGTGTCATGCCTACCATGACCATGGCTACCATGGCTACCATGTCATGGCCGCATGGCCTCCATTGCCATGTCTCGACCGCCAGCGGTCTGCCAGCAAGCATGACATGACGTGTATGACCATCACATGCCCTCTGAGCTCTCTTGGTTAGTCAACCAAGCTTTGCACATCAGGATCTCCACGGACTCCAAGGCCGCGAGTGCTTCAGAAGCAAGCACAAAATCCTGCCGTGATAGCAACAAGTCATATCGTAATCAAGTAAACATGCCAACAACGCAGTCACGCAGCTTCAACTGATGCAACAACATTGAACGCACGCCGCGATGCATGCCCTGCTTGCACGTCACAGAAGACAAAGCACTTCTTTTTTTCAAACAGAAAGAACTCCACGCCTCGTTGTGCATTCAGGAAGATGATGAAAAGCACGGCAAAATGCACGTGCATGCCACAACTCTGGACCCCAGGCTGTACGGCTCCTCAGGTCAGGTCGTCAGCATCACCACCCCTGCCACCGCCACCACGGCTGCTACCATCTGCCATGTCCATCTCATCACCGATGCCGCCGGCAGCAGGGCCCGGGCCAGCACCGCCGCCGTGACCTCCACCAGCACTGGGACCATCGCCGCCGTGACCTCCACCGGCACTGGGACCATCGTCACCGCGACCTCCACCGGCACTGGGACCACCGCCATCGTCCCCGTGACCTCCAGCGCCACCGCCGCCATCGCCGCCGTGACCTCCAGCGGCACCGCCGCCATCGCCGCCGCCAGCCGGGCCGCCATCGGTGCCTGCGGCGGGCGGCCCTGGCGGAGGCGGAAAAGGCGGAAGTGCTCCTGGCCCACCACCGCCGTTGCCTCCTCCTCCGTCGCCTCCGTGGCCGCCGTGGCCGTGGCCGCCTCCGTGGCCGTTGGAGCCGGAGCCACGACCACCATCTCCATCGCCCCAGTTGCCGTGGCCGCCGGAGCCGGAGCCGCCACCACCATCAGCGCCCCATTGGCCGCTGCCCCATTTCTTCCAATTGTTCTTCTTCTTATTCTTGGGCTTCCAATCCTCCTTCGTCCACGAATCCTGACCGTCGTAGGGGCCCCAGTGGTACTTCTGGCTGTGCTGCTTCTTGTAATAATATTCTTCTTGGCCCTGGCCTTCTCGTTGGGGTGGAGGCGGCGGGTTGATGTAGTTGAATGCCGGAGGGCCTGGAGGGCCTGGCACTGGATGGCCTGGGCCTGGGTGCCAGCCGTGCGGTGGCCCTGGCATCCCTGGCATCACCATGCCCATGCTGCCCATGTGGGGCATCCCAGGCATCATCCCGGGCATCCCGGGAATCCCGGGCACCATCGGTGTCGGTGCCATCGCCGTCATCGCCGCCCCGGGTGGCGGTGGCATCATTCCTGGCATTGCTGGCCCGGGATACGGCCCGAAGCCTCCAATGCCCCACGGCATGGGCATGGCGGGTGGCCCACTGGGCGGGTCCACAACGACAACGCGGGACATCTCAATCTCCACACAAAAAACCTTCAGCAACAAAGGGCTGCGGTGCTGCAATTCAAAACACTCACATGTGGTCACACCTGACTCACTCATGTCTATCAGTGTCTGCCTCTACACTCATGCAAAATCCGGCTCCCTTCGCAACTTCCACACTCATGCAAAATCCGGCTCCCTTCGCAACTTCCCGCTGTCCTCGGAGCGGATCAGACCGAACTTGGACTTTGTGATCGGCTGATGCATGGCATCAGGCTCTGGAGGCTGGAGTCGTCCGACCTCAGTGATGAATCAAGCATGAATCAATAAAGATGCACATGCACTGTTGCAATGGCTCGACTCGAGAAAATGAATGCTCAGCTGACTGACTGACTCAGGCTATGGCTGCCTGATCACTCATGAAGAACCAGATGACGACCCGCTCGAGCTCGAGCTGCTGCTGCCACTGTCAGAGTCAGAGTCCGGGTCCGAAGCAGCTTCGTCATCGCCTGGGCCCTCCGACTCCGGGTCGGAAGCAGCTTCATCTGGGCCCGGGCCGGAATCTGCTGCTGCTTTGGCCTTCGCGGCCGCCTTGGGCTTGGTCTTGGCCTTCGGTTTAGCTTTGGCTTTTGCTTTGGCCTTCGTCTTAGCCGCCTTGGCCTGGGCCTTGGTTTTTGCCTTTGCTTTACCGGCAGCGGCAGTGGCTGCCGCCGCAGATGCAGCATCAATTTCTTCATCTGTTCTCACTGTTCCTGGCTCTGGTTTCTCGGCAGCAGGAATGCATGCGGCCTCGACAATAGCTCGAGGCGGGCACGTCTCTGGACCAACATGCAATGCCATATGATCTCGCTGCATACTGAACGCTCTTGCTTGGTTACACCAGTGTTTCAGAGAACACAAAATCTCGTCATATCTCTGCGGTGTCACTGGTGTTACATTCATGGCTTTTCGGCAACCAGTTTTGCTATTGAGGGCATGAAACGGACACGCTGCTTGCCAACTCCATTGGGCTTGCTTCTTGGGCTTCTTTGCTGTGAAGCGGAAGGCTCCGTAATGGAAACCTGTCCAATCCAAAGACTCCCCTTGCCTGAGGGCAGCTTCGACAGTCTGCTCACTTGCCACCGCATCACTGGGCAAAGCACCATCCACAGCTTCGGCCCCGTCGACACCTGCATTTGCGGCCGGCTCCGGGTTTCCTGAGGGTTCAACATCTCTGGCTGCAGCAGCTTCAGCATCAGCCAGCATTTGCTGCACAATAACATCTAGATCCTCCTGGTCTTCAGCTGGCGGGCTCCTGTTGCCGGGCGACTGCTCTGCCTCTAACTCTTGCAAGGCCATATTGATGTCATCCTCAAAACCTACGGGGGAGCCCGGGTCGACGTAACCGACCCCACCTGCCCACTCTTCATCCCCCCCCTCCTCCCTATCATCCCTATCTACTGACTCCTGGCACAGATCATCCTGCAGCTCATCCCTATGTACTGACTCCTGGCACAGATCATCCTGCAGCTGCATTCGTTGATTTGGCACGGGTGGTTGGTACGCCTGCCCTTGCAACAACTTCTCATATACCTGTGCTGAAAGCCCGTGCGGAATTTCTGCAATGCCAAATGTATCCCTCAAACTCTCGGCATCAAGAAGGCACTGCAAGTACTTAGCCTCAACCTCGTTTTTATTTGTCCGCCAAATTTTCGGACCCCCGATTTGGTAGTAGAAAAGATCAGAGCCATCACGTGTTCGCTTCCGAGTGGGCAACCGTTCCCAAGTCCAACCCTGGCACTCCAACGCTTGAAGCTGCTCATGCACTGTGCTTGGGGGCCCTTGCAAGGCTAATCGCTGCTCAGACACCGGCATAAGATCTGCAAGCCTATTGAAGACCGTGAACTCTTCAAGTCCTCTCTGGCTCAACTGGTACTGTGCAGCCTCCTCAGAATCGGATCCAGACCCAGGCCTTCTTGCCAGGAAACCCTGGGCCTCAAGACGCCCAGCCACAGGGGACAAAGCAGGATCTAGGTGCAACCACTTGTCCTCACCAGGAAACGCAGAAGCCTGAACCAAGGAAGTCACTATCTGCCTACATTCTGAAGAGCTGTCACTCTGCAAGGCATAAAGCTGGGAAGCTGAAGAACAATTTGCACAACGCCACTCAGACTTCAGACGAGTGTAGTCCCAAGTTTGTGTCAAATCTGAAATTATTCGAACACGGTTCTCTTCAGCATCCGGGCTGGCCGTTAGAGACACGCAAGGTGCAGCATCGGATTCCTCTGGCTCGGGCAAAGCGGTGTGCACGGTGACAGCAAATGACCGTTGATCGAGCCGCCCTCTTGCCCCTGCGGCCCCAATGGACAAAGGCATGGCCTTGCGAGACCCGGGCCTGGCATGCAGAACCCGGAAGAAAACCCACTCTGTCGCTGTCGGAGCCCTCTCTGCACGAACTTCGGCGGCCTGGCTGGCCTGCCCTGCCACACGTCCAGAGTTGTCCACAGCAATGTCTTCGCAAAATGCAAATTCATCGGCCCCCTCGGCCTCCGGCACATGGTCCCTCACCCTCTTATCACCTTGTCCTCTGGGAAGCATACCCAAAGTGTTCTGAAACCCCGCCATGCTGGACTGCAAGACCTCTGAGGAAAGAACAAAAACCATGCTCGGGTTGTCTGTGGCCACAGCAATTGCATGGGATTGCAAAGCATGGGCACGCAGGCTCTCATATGTGACATGCTCCGAACCTGCTGGCAAAGCCGGCAAATGCTTCCGGGCCTGGCGCTTTTCCTTATCAACATGTCGCTTGTGCCAGGTGTCCAAATGCGCGACCTCCGGGAATTGGCTCCTATCGTCCACTCTGTAGAGTATCTTGTTCAAAATTTTCACAACCTGCCATTTCCGCAGCCGGGATGCATTACTGATATCAGGATGCTTGCTCAAACCCAGAAGTGCCGGTGCAGCCTGCATGTTACGGGCCCTCTCAAAGTGCGAAGCAATGCCGACCAAAGTCTTAGAATCTATTCTCAACAGACGAGCCACATCTTGCAACCGCAAACACAGACTGACCAGTGGAGCTGCTGCATTAGGGGGAGCCCGTCGCTTCACTATGGAATGTGCTGCCTCATACACTCTCTCCGTGACTTGCACGAATCTGAAGCACCCTGCATAGAACTCAAGTTGAGGCAGCTGGGACAAAGCCGTGCCCGCCAAGAAATTGTTCAAATCAGACCTCAGTGGACCCGGAGACAGTATCAGCCTGGTCAGGGGATGGTGTTGTGCCTGCAGCTGCGGCGACTGACTGTCATAATCATCACTGCCCAAAGAGCGTCTAGCATGCGCTTGGTCTTCGTGCGCCAGCAACGCAAGCTTCCAAGGCAAACGATGAGCCCAATCCAGCTTGATGTCAAACTCTAGTTCTGTGCGGGCCTTGCCCTTTTCAAAATCAGCACTGACCCGGCCCCAATCCTCAGCTGAGAGCAGATGTCTGTGCCGCTGAAGCAGGTCGCTGAACGCCGACTGTGCATTGAGGGACAAGACCTCCAACACTCCATCGGCTGCAACCTCCGGCAAGCGACGGCCCCTCATCGGACATGTTTCACTGCGTCGACCGTACAAACCGCTGATAAGCCGCAGGCCCTGCCGGCCCAGGGTCTGAGCACGATGCCTGACTCTACGGTCCCTGCGATGCAAAAGCAAATAATCTCCCTGCGCAAGCAGAC